>DF240531.1:187276-223827 GCA_000507305.1 Breviolum minutum Mf 1.05b.01
AATGCTAACGTTACCACTTTCACCAAGGACGATGATGATTGCCCAAGTGGCGGCCAGCGTGCCCAGGGTGGCAACGGTGGCAAAGGTCCAGCTCCAAATGCTAACGTTACCACTTTCACCATGGACGACGATGATTGCCCAAGTGGCAGCCAGGGTGGGGGTGGCATCGGTGGTAAAGGTCCAGCCAAAGATGATTACCCAAGTGGCGGCCAGCGTGGCAACGGTGGCAAAGGTCCAGCCAAAGATGATTGCCCAAGTGGCGGCCAGCGTGCCGAGGGTGGCAACGGTGGCAAAGGTCCAGTTCCAAATGCTAACGTTACCACTTTCACCATGGACGACGATGATGATGCAACTTAGCATGCCAACAAGGAAAATTCAAGTCATGGATGCCAGGATGTCAGGTGGATGTTGAGATCAACTTCAAAAAGTTGGCAGACGTACCAAAATTACATCAAACTGCTACGATTAATTGTTACTCGAACGTATTGTAATAAAATGTAATAAATGTGAAGATCAAATCAGCTTTGCTTGGTGTGGCCATGTGTAGCCTCGGTCAAAACTTCGTTTGCACCCAAGGCAATGCTGGAACCCTGTGACGTGTCGCGCGTGACCTCTGTGGTCCAGCCATCAGAGGTGCCAGCTGAAGATCCAAAGGCTGGCAGTCGCAAGGGAAGTCGCAAGAGCTCCAAGAATTCCCAGGATTCCAACAAGGCAAGGGGATCCAATGAGAAAGATGTTCCTGGATCTTCTACTCCAGAAAGCTTTGGTGGAAACAGATGCTTGGCGTCACGGTGTTGCAAAATGGTTTATGATATGTTTATGGTACTATATTGACGTTCACTATTTATCAGGCGTATATATAATATATACATACGTGTGTACATAATTTTTTGGATATATCATGGCTATCGCTAGGCTTTCCATTCCGTTTCCAATTGCAACTTCCCTCATTGAGCTTGTTCTGACAGCATCCGTAGCATCAAAGTACTGTTTTATTTTTGATTATTTTGTGGTTTTCTTGCGCATACACATTTGTGATGATAATTAATTTCCATTCCACAGCCTGATGTCATATTTGTATGCTACTTATTGAAGATATATATTACAGTACTTTAATAGAGGTTTCTCCCGGGTCACTCTTGATTCATTCCCCCGCCTTAGGAATGACTCAAGCCCGCTCCAGCGACCAGTCCCCCAAAGCGGACACCGAACCCGAAGAAGTGGTACGTGACGAGCCGGAGCTCACAGGAGGACGACAGCCCTCCTTGGCCCTGACGGTGCGTCGTGGTGGGCAATCGAAAACACCATCTTTGGCCATTTCTGCCACTTGGAATTTAATCCAAGGTCTGAAATGTGTGAAGAATGGCATGAAGGAGGAGATGAAGCAACAGAATTTCCCTTGATTCTTTATCTCCGGTGTTTCTAATTTTCTATTTGCGGTGGGCCACACGAGTCAAGATGCATGATGATTACAAGATGACCAAGCCGTACAAATGATCTAGTGTTTTGATGTGTTTTGCCTCTTTTGGCCCAGGTCAGAGGCAATGGTTCACTGCAATTGTCCGAAAAGGTGGATGAGAACCAGTTGGGAGTCAGGACCTGCCGGATGATGCAGACTTTTTGTGTGCCATGTATACCATGCAATAAATGTGACAACAACTCAACATTGAATCTTTGCAAAGCTTTAGATATGCAATCTACCATCAGATGATTCTGATGATGCCAGGACAAAGGCTGAGGCCTCAGGATACAAAGTCATAGGATTTGTCAACGGTGAACCAGGACGACCATGTTTTGATAAAGATGCATCGTAAACATCATCACATCATGTAGGGACAAAATGGGGACAATTGATAAACAGTGGACGATACTAAATCTAAGTCTAAGTATCACTGGTATATCAGTAGCTCATAGTAGCTCATGTTTGTGCTGATAATGCTGAGTCACATGTTCCTCTCGACCTCCTATCGACTTGTCAGAGTTGATTTTCATTGTAAACCCTGCCTGGCCTTCAACTGAATTGCTTCAGTGCTGAAGTTGTCATGAGTCCAGAGGCCGTGGTGCTACAGGATATGTGGACAATGATGCAATCATATCCCACTTCCCACTGTTGCAGATCAGCAACATCTTGGAAAACTTCTTGCTAATCCAGCTTCAATGTGGTGCAACCAAACATGTGAGCAGCACAGCATACCTGTTCAACTCCGATTGGAATTCGCCACAGGCATAAGTACTTCATTGCTCCTTCGTGACTTCTTCACAACTTCTTCGTAGTGACACCACAAGAATTATTGCAGTGAAGCAGAAGTCTTGTGATGCCATAGAGTCAAACCATCCGGCAGCTTCCATCCTTTGGGTCCTTCGCCCGTCTGATGAACGGCGGGTATGGCAACACAAGTGCTCCGGTGGCCACGGAACTAGCTGATCTTCACGCTGCCATTGTGGCTGGGGATGCTGTTGCCGTACCTCAAGTTGCAGTGGGGCAAGCTCTCGGAGAGGGAGGAAGGAGTTGACCCGATTTACTTGCATCATCCAGATTTATCCAGCAACACTGTCACTGATGTGTTTCCTCCATACACAATTTGCTCTCTGTTGGAAATTGCTTTGTTTTGGAGTCCGTTTCCATAAGTATATTTGTTTATGTAGGATGCCACTGACAAGGGGGAAACATCATATTTCAAGGCTCTGCGATTCTTATGAATGAACCCATTCACAGGTCCGGCGTCTCATTGCAGCACGTGCTGATGTCAATGAGGCTGGGACAGCCAGAGCATCAAATGGTTAGGACTTGATTAGTCCAAGTTGCCATTGACAGGGTAGATCCATTGCAGGCCCTGCTTGACTAAATATAGCATTGATTTGTAGATATGGATGTTTCAGAAAATAGTGGGTTTTCCCCCCAAATCATCCATTTTGATAGGGTTCTCCATTATAAACCATCCATTTTCGGTTCCCCCTATTTTTGGAAACATCTATATCTCATGCTCTGTCACTATTTGATGGGCGGAGCCCAGCCTGTGGGTTCCTAGACGATTGAAGGAGGACGACGAGTCAACGCCATTGTTTAAAGCAGCGGGGCTGGACGACCCAGACATTGCCAAGACTCTTCTTTCAGCACAGGCAGGGGCAATGGGCCTGAAAGGATGGCCTCAAAATGCCCAATATGTGTAAACTACTTAGTTTTGTGAATGAAAACCGAATGTAGATATACCAATATTGCCAATGCATGTGAACATGGATCAAGTTCCACTTGATTTTCAAGCTTTCCAAGCCCTCGGCAGAGGCAGATGTGAATTGGTGTGGTGCAGAGTTTAGCTTCACTGCCTTGCACCAGGCACGGCTGGTAATTGTTTTTTTTTTCAGATAATTATTGGCTTTGAATGTTCTAGATTGCATGGAAGTAAATGGAAGTTGCACCAGGAATAGCAAATACTTGTGGTGCAGGTTGGCTTGGCGACATCTCATAGGTCCGGTGAACATATTTTCCCTGCATCCTCCCAAGTCCCAATCCATTGAGAGGCGGCGTGTTTGAACAATAACAAAATGATTGAGGCACAGTTTGTTGTGGGAGTCGCTTGCAAATCGGACATGACTTCATGAGCACGTGACTTATGGTCTACCTACATCCCACGTAAATTATGTATATTAATGTATATTATACATCATACATCAGTTATTCTAGTCATTGGTCCATCATAGGATGGTTTGGGACCTGAATACATTTGACTCCCCAAAGGCTATGTTTTTTCCTTTGCAATGTGATAGCATGATGAAGCGTTCAGCGCATGGCTTGTCCTTCCCCATGGAAGGCTCAAAAGGTCCATCACATCAGCGGATTTTGGAAAAGGAAAATGGCCTTAGAATGACTTGTTATAACCTCATTAAAACGCAAAAAAACGTATATAGTACATATTCTGCATATCGCTGTTCAAGTTTTCAAATCTGTTTCTCAAGATCATCTTCAATCAACTCACATTTGTAGGAGGGAGTAGCCTCCCCTCAAGTGCTTGAGAAGCTCCCTGGATTTGTTTATCCAATGAACGAATCGTGGAATTTCAGGCCTTGGTCCATTCAAAGGCTGATGTGGCCATCATGGATGAAAGTGGTTCAACTGCCTTGAGCCTTGCCATGTCAGTGCAGAAGAGGCAAGGAGATTTGGGGCACTTTTTGGGCACGTCAGGGACTATAATGACTATCCCAGATGCTCAATGTTTGGTATATTTACCCACATTTGGGATAAATTTATGGTAATTGTAGGTAAATAGGCCATACATTGAGCATTTAGATGCAGGTAAACTTGCACTAGTTGATAGGTGGATTATCATGTCATCCAATAATGTCACAGTTGTTTTTTCACATTCCACATGTTTCAGCTAATGATAAGTTGGTGGTGTGTATTCCTATCCCCTTACAAAAGGGATTGTTGCTTAGGGATACCCCGATTCAAATCCCAAACCACCAGGCCAACCAACAATTAACCACCAACCCAAACCAATTATATAACCATCAATTAACCAATGAACTACCAAATAGCCATCCATCTAACCCAATCAACGGCCCCTTCGACCTTGGCCTTGAAGGTTGGAGGCAGACATGGAAGAAGCTGAACTTTCAGCACACTGTTGCACACGAGAGCTGGAACGACAGGAGATGTTGGGCGTGTTGGATCGTGTTGGTAGGTCATTGCTGATTTGATTAAGATTTAAGTGTGGTTTTTCATGGTTTTTCATTTCTGCTTGATTTCATTTTGTTGATTTTGTATTCATATACTGTATACATATTTTTACATACATATAGATATTATTTGCTCATTTTTTATTTTCTGAGGACGGGGTGTGTTTGGAACTTGGAAAAAGACCCTTGACCCGACTTGTAAACAAGCGTAACGGCATGTATTTTGTGAACTGAACCCAATGTCTTTTACAAATTACATTGCACACAATGTGTTTAAAACCGCAATCTCCTGGATTATGCCTCCAACTTTCTACTGCTACTACGCCCGTCACCAGGCTGTTTTGTGCGACATGGAGAAGAACTCCAGAATTCTCGAGTTGCTGAAAGGAGCTGAACTGACTGGACAGAGAGATATTGAGGCATAGTGACCCATTTGATACCTGTTGAGTTGGGTTAAATGTGAGACTGTTGATCAGGCTGTTGAAATATCCAAGTAATAACATGGTATATTATATCCACTTATATCCTGGATTCCTATTTATTGTTGTGGCTACTGTATATGATAAAGCAATACTGTTTCTAGGCAGAGAGTTGTACTCAGATTAGTCCGGCCAAAGTGCTGGCATTGTCAAAAGCTGCAAAAGGCAAGCGCCCAAAAAAAAGGGTGCCCAGAAACTTGATGAGGATTCTACTGGCATTTTCTCTACTCAAAACTTTGCAGCTACTTTTTTCTTGCTTTGCATGTTCTGAACAGGCTGTGCAAAATGTATTGAACTTGAAATGTAGTGACATATTACCTGTTACCGTGTTTATTTATTTTTATATTGCAGTATACAGTGTAGAAATATCCTGGAATAACACATTGAGCATACCAACAGTGAATCTCTTCATCTCTCGGGGTTTACCTTGATATGCGCCCAGGTCGTCACCAAGCACACCCACTCCCATACCACGTCGCACACCCATTCTCACACGTGACCCGGCAGCAAAAAAGCTCAGGTTGGTAGGTTCATTATCAGTTAACAGTTGGGATACGATCAATGTGTGACACATAGGACTCATAGGACCATGATGGACCATGTAGATCCGTGTGGCCGTAAAGAACACTCAAGCCTGTTTTTCAACCCTGTCGTCAGAGAGTCTGCATCTCAGGCATTCGCACACCCACACAAACACCACGAAGTTTCCCAAATCGTGCCTCGGCCGCAGAGGACGGTAATTTTTTGCCCCAAAGGATTGGTTTCAAGATTTTCTAGGTACTTGTACCTACTCCTTGGAGCCTCTATTGCCCAGCCTGGGGTCACACATGTGTCAAAGGCAATCCAAGAGGCTTGGCAATGGAGATGCGACGGCCCTTGACGATGAGACAATTGAGGTAGAGGACATGCTTGAGATGCTTCCATAACATGAAGCCCTCGTTGGATATGGATTTGTGACATGTGGTTGTTTTCTTTAGATCAAGGCAGACTTGGAACATCTTGGAACAAGATCTCAGTGACATGTGATGAGAGGATATGAAAGTGTTTTTTTGGGGATGAAACACGTACGTGAGGCTTGCCAATAGTGTGTTGATTTTAGTTGACCTCTCTGTTTGCTGGAGGAGACCTGGGAGTATGATGAGGCCTTCCTTTTGCTATGTGTTTGCTCATGCTTGCGCTACCTTATGATTTAATCCACTCTAACCCCCCACAACCTGTTCAAAAGTGCCAAAAAAACCCTTCTATATATTTCGAAATATAGTAGAGTATTTAAAAGTATAAACTATATATGTATATATAAACTATATATTGAGCTGTGTATCAACTTGATAATCTCATGATTATCTGATTCACCGTTTCCCACTTATGATCAATGATCCATGATCCAGCCTGGTCAGCTTGGGACTCCAGGAAGGAGATCCGACACCTGCATCTTTCAGTGGACCGTTGTCTGCCATGGGTTCGAGGTTGGGAGTTCTTCGTTGGAAAGATGGAAATTTTCTTTCGGGCTTTGAGGCAAACAAAAAAAACGGCCAAGGGCCAAGGGCCAAGGGCCTTTCTTTTTGTTTGAAGCACTTTTTGTTGGCTGTGGCACAGATTGAGCGAGGTTTAAATTGTGAGCTTTTTTTGAATATCATCCATGAGGCCATCCATGCGCTCGCACAATCCCAGTTTGCGTTCGGGAAGATTGGCCACCACGAGCCAGAAGATGAAAGCGTCGGGGAGCCATCGAGACCACAGTAGCACAAAAGACTCACCGATTTTCTTGGCAAATGATGATGAAGTAAATGGTATCCCGGCATAACTTGTATAACCATGTATAACCGTATGCCTCTCATAGACCGAACCAGGTTTGATATGTGGGTGCCATCAACATGAGGGCTCCAGCTGCTCAGCTGATCCTAAGGCTCCCATCCACCACCTCCGTGCAAGCTGCACAAAGTGCAGTAACCAAGGCGCTGAGTCATGCACTGTTTTGTTGGGTTTCATGTGCATCGGAATTTGGATTTTATCATATTTTATGTATGATAGATGTATGAAAATATCTGCAGAATATCGCAGAATTGATGTTATAGAGCAAAAGACTATGAGAGAAGCCCTGCAAAAGACGTGAAGGAATACGGGGGTGTCCATCAATTTTGGTGGGTTTCTGGCAGTGTTCATCATCCCATACCATGTAAATAGTTCCCAGTGCCCAGTCAACGGGCCCAAAGAACATGGCTGTTTTGCTTCAGATTTCACACCAGGAAATCAAGAAGGGCAATACAGCACGAATGATTCAAGCAATGGAGGTGCACTGAAACCGCTTGGAGAAGGTAAGATGGAATTGGCTCGATTTTTTTTGTATGTCCAAGTCATGGTGTGTGCATGGGTATCTGTTTGTGATGTTTTCTTTTTTTCACACTCTGTGTTCGCCTGTCCTGCGTTTTTAGGCGAATCAAAAGAAGGATCGCCCCCACGGCCGTGCGGCTATGCCTTGGGGTGGTGTTGGCGTGGGCATCTCCCACATGCACCTTGTTGGCAATGTCTCCTCCAAGAGTCGAGCGCAGATAAAATGCTATGCAAATCATCAACTTAAAAATGGTTGTCCCGTTACTATTGCTACTGATGCTTATATAACTTATATACTTTTTGGCATGGAAACAACCTTGGCTCCATCCAGCACGTGGACAAACATCGTTGAACATGATTAATTAAGTAATTATGATATAGTTATGGTAGTTAATTGATATTCATTTCTTGTAAGCTCAGGAATTCTGATGCAGTTGATGCAATAGATATATGACATCCTATGAACATCTTTAAACATCTATCAACAACTATAAGCAACTATAAACAACTATAAACTATAGAAGCATTATAAACATTACCGTGTGTTTCCATGTTTGTGTCATTTCTGCATCCAGGAAAACCATGGGTCAAACAGCATTTTCACAGCTCCGTTGTTCCAGGCAGACCTCTTGGACTGAGAAGTGAACCGATCGAGTCGTTTCCCCGATTCCATGAGGTGCCGAGCTGGTGGGGATCCGGGTGTGGAGTTATGGAGCAGATGTATCAGGCCCTTGTTAATATGAACGAAGCTGCACTGCGAATGAAATGAGCTGAATTGAGATAGTTGTGATAAATGATATAAATGCATGTTTCTGAAAGAATGTTGATATTGTTGTTATTTTTGATTGGCAATGATATTTGATGATGTTTGTGGCGTTGTTTGGACCACATCACGTGCAAGTGCCCAGTTCCATTTGCCCCACTGCATTTTGTTGTGATGAAACACTGTTGCTGACAGTTGGGTATCAATAGCATCAATGGCAGCTGCCGGAGGGAAATTGAGTGCCCGATGGGGTCAATGGACAACTGGGTAACCTTTAACGGCTGAATACCGCTGCCAGTTCTGCTCAAGTGTGACACTACACGCCCAGCTGTCTTATCTTGTCACATTTCCTCAATCCCTTGGTCTTTGCGATCTCACAAAGGCAGGGCCGAGTTTCTTCAAAAAAGTTGGTGTCTCCCAACTGTACCCATGCTCCACGGACACTTTATCTATGCTTGGTGTACTGATGTGCACAATCAGATTACAGAATCTGTCACAAAGGGATGGAGAAACAACTCCCTGTGACTCAGCCCACGACTCATGCCCTGTATTTTTTTGATTGAACCTTAGGAGGTTTTGTGTTAACTCAACATGTGGCTAGCTACTGGTAACACGTGTTATATGGTTTAAAGCTTGGCTGCACTGGATGTTGGGTGGTCGCTTTGAGTGGCCATTTCACATGCATTAAGCAACTCCACATGGCTCCGAAAATGTGACAGCCGTTGTAGGCAGTCGCTGAACCATGGGAAGTCGGGAACAGTTGATCAATGGAGGAAATGGATCCTTGGATTAACTGAGCATCCCATTGGTGCAAGCTTGACAGATGAGAAGTGTTCTGCTGGCTTTTCACAGAGGGAAATGCACGACATGGTTAGTAACGGAACAGCAGCAGCGCACTTCTTACCATGATGCCTTTCATTTTTGGCAAGCTGAACACTTCACTTTTTCCTCAAGTGATTAATATATCTCCCTTCTATCAGACTGTGCATTTGGAATACCTTTGTCAGTATTTTTGCCCAGGATACTGCATGTGTGTGTGTATGTGTGTGTTTGTGCTCCCCACAACTTGATTAGAATAAAGGATAGTTTCAGTATGTATCCTATAGAAAGCTTTACAGGAATCTCTTCAGCAAACTGGGAATCCATTGTGCACAGCTTTCAACCTCGACCCAAGGATACAATTATGTCTATGACGGGGTTGGCTCCTTGCAGCGAAGCGAAACACCTTTTTTTTTTTGGTTGGCAACTGTTACCCATTGATGACATGGTAGCCTAACAATCGCATGTTTTAAGAATGCTACCGGCATGCATGTAGGCTACATTTAATATGCAATGATAAATAGGGACATCTGATGGCGCTAGAGAGAGAAATATACGTATGATATTATGATCATATAAAAGTAATATAATACATGTTGAGATGATGGATGAAAGAGTCAGACTTAATCAACAAAATGAACATGATGGGTTGCATCAAAGAAATTACAATCCATGGGATCAATTTACTCAGCTTCCTTTGCATCACCTGCTGGGCCATTTTGAGGTTCCTCCACAGATGTTGATGGAAGCACTGACGAACAAGAAACTGATGAGGAGCCTTGTTGGCGGGGAAAAAAAGGTCTGGGAAGAAAAGAGATATCAAGATAACATGCTGCAGGAATAAAGGCTATAGAGGGTATTGGACGGAATTAGAATTTGATATTTGTATGTCAACAATAAGTTTGGTATAATTATACTTTTATAAGGTAATTCTCCAATAGCGACATGGTACCCACATCTCAAGAGCAGATGGCCTTTCAGAGGCAGCGTAGTGAATGGTGTCGTGGCAGGAAACCATTGACCACACCTTGGTGAATCTGAAACAGCCTCGTGGGATCTTCAGACTTGACAGATTTGCCAGCTGTGGTTCTGGGTTCTAGTTCGATTAGTGGACTTGCATGCTCCTTTTTGTGAGTTTTTTAGATATACCCGCTCAAATGCTGAAAAATAGACGTAGATTGAGTTATTACTAATGTTCTGTGTCATTCGAACAAGACCTGATCTTGCTATACTGTCTGTATAATACTGCAGACACCAATCGCCTGACACTGTGAGGAATGTCTTGCCTGCTTGTAAATTTCTTACAATTCTAGTCTTGCAGACCGTGTGTGCCCATGTTCATTGTCCTAGGTGGATGCCGTCCTCCTTTGACCGCAGCTTGCTGTTGCCATGTTTGCTACGTTTGCCAGTTTTTGATCTTCATGGTGTCCTGGCTGTGAGCGTTGAGGTTTGGCATTTTCAGTGAGCTTCATTCATCACTATTTGTGTTGATGATACTTTCAGTCACTAAGAGAAAACAAATCCGAACAAGGAATGCCTGCCATGACCATGTGGCAGGCCTATGTGTTCCAAGAGGTTTTTTTCCCTCAAACACACTCAAGCATGTTATCCTGCATTGTTGAGGTCGTATTCCCATTGTGGACAAAGTGGCTGGTGACCAATCCCATGCCAACGCAGCATCTCACTCAGTCCCAAGCCACTTCCAGGTTTTTCCAAGGTTTGTTGGTGGGTGATGTGAATATCAATGATCAAGTGATCACTCCTACCGGCCGGAATTCTTTTCAGAATGCCTAATGACCAGATTGTGAAACAATAAGGTACTGGCATGAGCAGTATCCTAAGTGGCCTTCCATTGCGGCAGTTGGTGGACAGCAATTGGCAGAAGATTCACCAGCCACCTGGCCCAACTTTTTTCATTGTACATCCAGGGTGTTTGCGAGAGTTGCATCTCTTAGGTGAAATATCCAATCGAGATGTCTCCTATTCCGAAGCTTGGCTGAACAGTAACCAAAGGCTCACTAAGGTCGGTCACACCAAATTTGCTTGTTTGGTGCCAACAGAAAAAAGCTCACATTTAAATCATGGCGAAGTTGCATGATTTGGAGGTTTCATACTTTGAACTCAGGATGCAGTCAGATAGCTGCAATTACTCTTGCTCCTCTTGGCGTGGATATCGCACCAACGAAATGAATTTCAGGGTCAGCTTAACTCTCAACGACTCCATCCTCGCCAAAGGCTGGATTGTTGGGGTTTGGAAAGAACGCAAACGTGTGCAACATGCATGCAACTTAGCATCTCACGAATTCTGCGAATGGTGGTGGTATGTACTGTAGTAGTGATGATTTGATAGTTCCCGCACGAGGCGTTGAGGAAACCGGGCTGAAACCATATCCCAGTTTCAACATGTGTCAACAATAGTACTATCAGCAAACTTTCTTTAACATGTGTTCTAATCGGTCCCATGTTCTGAGGCAAATCACCTCAATCGCTTCCAGGTGTTTTTTTGGGGCTGTAAAGCTACTGCATGATGGGATTAGTGCAGACATCATGCAAGAATCAAGTTTTTCCACGTGTGCACTTGCGAGGTTATGTACACACAGTGTACCCAGTCTTATTAGCCTCGGCTGATTTCAATGACTGGTGGGTGGTGGCAGACAGACGTCATTCATATCCCCAACCTTTTTGGAGAGCCAGAACCTCAAAGGCAGGGAAAAAAAACGTGGATTTTAGACCTCTCAGTGTTGTGGACGTCGGAAAGACACTTAGTACGAGAGGGGTGAAATACCTCAAAGTCACTGGTGTTGAAATTGTTTTGTTTTTTACATTTCATTCCTTAAGCCAATTCAACTTGGAAGGCGGGACATGCCTACACCTACACCACGGACACTTGCAATGTACCTCCGGCCACCCCGGATGCCATCAGTGAAACCACCTCTGGGCAATATGTCTTGGCCTGTGTGGTGTGGAAACCATCCAGCTTTGCTGAACTAGAGAAGATGACAGAGTTACTGGTCACAAGTGAGCAGGAAAATGTGACGAAAATTATTCCTGTGGGGATACATGGTTGGGCAAAATTATTCCAAATTCCACGGAGGAGATTGGCTTGACCAAGGATCTAGTATGATCATGTCCAGATAGTGTCAATTTGTTCCAACTAAAAGCCAACAGTTGCATGCTGCAAGCTGAGCTATATCAATATCTACTGCGTTTTACATCAATACCACAACCAGGCAACTACGAACTTTGTGAAATCAGAAGCTGTCTACTAGAGAAGAAAAACAAGCATTTTGTCTTGTAATGAAAACATACAGTATCACATGCAACGCAATAAATCTATTTAAATAGGAAAGTCTGTGTCATGTATGATTGTGTATTTTTGAATGATTGTTTTATGTTGTTTTCCTTTGTGGGTTTATTGATGATGCCTCCGCAGGGCTTCTACATTTGTCAAAGGCTTTCTTTGGTTTTCCGCGGGGGTTCTTACACAATGCAATGGTTGTAGATAAATTATCCTAGACCTGCATGGTCCCTGCATTTGGCTGCAGTTTGCAGCATGTTCTTTCAGCTTTATTTGATTCTGGATGCGTTTGGTCAATGTTCACAGTCCCTGTCGGAGAAACCAAGCAAAACAGTAAAACATTGCGGTGAAAAACCCTCACAGACTGGACATGTATTAAACAAACTCATAGACATGTTTCAGATACTATTACGTTGTTTTCTTTATGATTTCAATGATTTTGTTCCATGACATCTGGCTTTTTTCTTGTCAGCTCCCACGGCATATTTTTTTTCAAGGTGTTCTTTGGATTTTTTGGATTTCTTGCAAAATGCAATGGATTGCAATGGTTTTAGCCTATGTTCCAGGTCCTAGATTTGGTCCTTGCATTTTGCTGTAATTTGCAACATGTTCTTGTCACAGTTCCGAAGTGATTTTTGAATTGCCGCTGGCCAAATCGGAAAAAAAGTCAGAACATCCAACAAGTTATAATTTATATATCTAGTAAGAAATACATAGACACACATGACGGCGCTCGAGAGAGAGAGAGAGAGACATGACTAAAAAACATTGAAAAACATAATGTAAAGTATAAACATTATTTTTTCGTAGAGTGTTTTTAAGTTTGTGTAATTGTTCTTCCTTATGAGTTCTGTTCATTTCAACACCCCTGAAATCAGCAACAAATACTCAAAACATCATACATACCCTCAAAACATTATTTAAAAAAACACATTGACATATGGATAGATACATATATAAATGTAGATACTATGACGTGAATATATAGCAATCATTAAACACATAACATACATAGGCTATGAAACGTAATCCCAAGACTCCAGGTTTGACCTGGAACCTAAGAACCTGGTGACTCAGCTTCGCCTCGATGAGGTTGGAAGATTCAGATCTTGGATTCCACTGCGCCACTGCAGGTGCCAAGGGTTTGGACCGGATCTTTTTTCAGGGATTTGGAGGTGGGGAAATTGGATATTTTTTGAATATGATTCTTATCATATGGATTGAAAAGCTGATTAGTGATATACTAATCATATCTAATTATAAATCGAGAAAAGAGATGTTTGTTATTAATGGTTATGTAAATGTACATATACACATGGTATTTTTGTATGCATATATACATGTCCTAGTTTTGATCCTGATCCTTGGGGCTTGAAAATGTGTTGCAGTGTTTTAACATGTCAAGTTATTATGATTCGTGAGTTTCTAGGTTGCGGTGAATTCCCATTCTCAGGATCGAGACGTTCATTGTTTTTGATTTTGCTTCGCTGCTTCGCCACGTTAGGTGGCGTGTGTGGTTGGACTTGCGACTCTGTGATCAACTCGGACTTGTTGGAGGGTTGCACTGCAGACAGCACCATCGAGATGACCAAAACTTCCATTGCAGGAAGGGAGATTCCCACTGCAAATTTCGAAGGATCTATTGAGATGAGGGAATGTTTGAAAGGTGGTTTGGAAGGAAAGTGCGACACTGCCACTGAAAAGTTCAAGCAATGGACTTGCCACAAGTGCTTGTATGACCCTCGTACTGAAGATGATATGAGGCGTCGTTTGCAGATTGGTGGTATTGGTGGCTTGCCATCGGATGGGCTCCCTGGCTTAGATCCCGACCCAGATACCCCTTCTGGGGGCATTCCCGGCGTTGGGGGCATCCCAGGCATTGGAGGCATTCCAGGCATTGGAGGTCTTGACATTGGGGGAGGCGGATCCAGTTCTGCAGATGGAAAGGGCCCAATGATCTACACATCTCTTCCTCGCTTTCATGTGACCGTGAGCGGTTCCAGTGCACCTACCGGCACAGATGTCTTCAGCCAGCCACGAGTTTTCGTCCTCCAGTCTTCACGAAAGAATCGGGGCAAGTGGACCAAGCTCTACCAGCACAATTATGGCATGACAGACCCTCCAGTGGCCGTAGGCAAGGACAACAAACCTTTGGTGAAGAAGGATGAGGACTCGTACGATGAAGAGATGGTTCCCGTCACTGATGCTGCCTCAGCACATGCTATGAACCTCAACCAACAGAATCGCCTGGAGATTGACCCAGGATGGTGCTATGGCCGTCAGGGTCCCTTGTACCTGGTGGCTTGTGCTGTAAACAGCACCCTCTACGAGGGTACCTTCACTCGTTTCGAGGCAGGACAGCAGGCAGCACCACCACCGTTCAACGACCGTTGTGTGGCGGTCTCTGGACGATGTGCTTATGCTTGCCAATCTGAGCAGTATCCTATGGCAAATTGCACCACAGCCGCTTGGCATGGTTTGAACCCTTCACCTGACTGTTCCTCTTACTAAGCTTTCTTTCAGTGCTGCATAGTTCTTACAAGTGCGGGATCATGGTCCTGCGTTGAATATGCTGAATGCTCGAATGCACGACATGCATCAAATCAGTATGAAGTGAGTTTGACTGATGATGTCACATCAATGTTTCCCTGTTTTGGAAGGTAGTTTGATCAAAACATCTGGCAACTTGAGACATTTTCAGGACGGATACATCAACCAGACTGCTTTGGTTGGCTATGTTGGGTATGAGAAGAATCAGACTGCTCCAGTGTGGCTGTTTTGCTATGTCTTGCTGATCGGCTTTGGTGTGAAAGCAGTCATGCTTTGCCCTGGTGTCTTCTCACCCTACCCACACTTCCGAAGATATGACCCAGAGCTCACGGCCAACCTGCGCTACATCACCGTTTGTATCCCAAGTGCTGGAGAAAACAAAGGTGTAGTGTTGCGAAATGTGGTTGGAGCAATCGGTTGCATGCCAAAGGACTGTCGATGCCGCTATCATGTGACCTTCGTTGACGAAGGTCACCGAAACGAGCAGAAGATCATGTTCATGAAGTTGGCTGCAATCATTGATCGCATCCCCAACTTTGGCGGGGTGACATATGAGGAAAACGTGAGCAAGTTCTTCCAGACGTGGGTGGAGGAGACCAAGAAGTTGGATTTGGCCAAAGTGAAGGATGGTGCCAAGACAGAGGATGTGGAGCCACAGTACATGGTCAGAAACTCGCTGTGGAAGAACAGTTTTTGATTGGTCATGTTGAAATCTGAGAACAGTGAGAGATGATGCACGTGTTTCTTTTCTGGAAATGCAACATTTTTCCGAAATGCGCACACATTATAATACACAGAGCATTGTTAATCATTTACTTTAACGTTTTAATACATTGTGCTGTGCAGTTCAGCTGCAGTACACTATAAGACAATGTGCTGCTAGTATGTAGGAACTGGTTCTTCGAAGTGCTTGGCGTAGCTCTAAGGAATGTGCGGCAAAAGCTCCTTGAAAAAGCTTCGTACTGAAGGTGGTTGGGGCTCAATGCCTTCAGGAGCACTCGAGCCTTTGGAGGCTGCTTTGACTGTTCTTGAGGAGGATCTTAAGAGCAAGAAGGAGGAGAAGAAGGACATGCACCGCGACTGGGCTGCACCCGGCATGTTAGAACACATTATATAATTTGAACACCAAACTCCCCCAAACAAGAATGCTAGAAGAGTACCGGCTGGATTCCTGGAGAACAGCTGTGCTTGCTTGAACGCTTCGATGGTCAGGTGATGATGTGGCTGACTGGGAACCCAAAGACAGAAACAGCTTGGCTTTGCGCATGCACTATTTGGCCCGAGCAAAGCCCATTGAAGATGAGAGAACCATCAAGGCCCAGCATGTTGCCCCTGGAACTTGGTACTACAAGGTCCCAGTGAATGCAGAGAATAAAGACTGGCTGAAACTTCGTGCAAATGCTAAGGAAATGGTCTATGGTATGGAGGATGACGATGCCTTCATGAACAATGTCCCTCTCAGAACCAGTCGTGGCAAAGCAGGAGGGTTGAACTTCTCCGAGAATTACCTTTGTTTGTACGCAGACAGGCCTGAGAACATGTACAATGACGAGCGGGACAACTACCCATGCCTCTACAGCATTTGCGATGCTCGACATCAGTTTCAGACGGATTTCTTTCACACCACCATTCCTTACTTCTTTGACGACGACATGGAACTGAACCCCTATGTTGGCTTCACTCAGTGCCCGCAGTTCTTCCACGAGATGCAGGACAAGTTGGACTACCTGGACAACAACAACGCCCAATTCTTCCGCTTGAATTGCATGATTCGAAATTGTTGTGGCGGTGTGAGTTCCTGCGGAACAAATGGCACATGGATGATTAGACATCCACCAGGAGATTTGGTGTGGGAGAAGGAGAGGAGGCGAGTACGTGATGTGGAGAGCAAGCGCAAGAGCCAGGAGTATGTGGAGCGCAGAACCTTCCACGAGAGTTGCAAGGTGGAAGACACGGCAAGTAGTCTTCAGCAAGTGCTCAGGGGCAGACGATCGCAGTTCATCAATCGTCGCTTGTCCTTCGGAATGGCCAAGAACCCTGTGGATTACTTGGCTGCTGTGCAGCGTTGGGCTGAGGGAGGTGTCGTGTTGTCCTTGCAGACTTTCTTCAGCTGCCACAAGGGTGTGTACATGGTGTGGTTCACCCTGATTTTCTTCTTCTGCTTCTTGGCATCTCTCTTCCGCATGATTGGCAAGACAGACCCCACTTGGGCAGTTGTCAGGTGGGGTCTTGTGGATCAAGAAACGTATGATCAGGCCATCAGCCCACTGGTGGATAAGTTGAAGTCATTGGCATTGGTAGCAAGAAGTGAGTACTTCACACAGAATCCGGAACTGCTTGAGACCTACCTGACAATGACTCTCCAATTCATCAGCTGGGTGTTGTCGTTGATCTTCTTCTTGCTGCTGGTGTTCCTCTTCACCGAACTGCTGAAATTGATCCAAAGAGTGTGCGGTTTGAAGTTGCCTGTGATTTGGCCAGATGAGATGCGTTGGTGGGGTCGTTTGTTGATTTCCATGGACAACTTGACCTACTTTTTGTGGTTTTGGACAGCATTCTTCTGGAGCCTCGGCCAGAGAATATCCGACTCAGCCCTGGGAAATAGAAACAGGAAAGAACAGGAATATGGGAATATGTATATATTATAAAATTTATATGGGCACTGTCAGAATAGGAGCTTTTTTGAAAACGTGAAAGTTGCAAGAGATGTGAAATAATTGAAATTGCTGGGCATACCCTCAAAGGGAGATCCAGCACATGATTCAACACCCAAAGTTGCACAGCTCAGCCGATGTGTTTCAATAATTTCCAAAGTTGGAAGCGGCTAAGGATTGGTTTCAACTACTACAGCATCTTTGCAAAGCGAACGTACCACTTTTCATCCACGGGCATGTTTTCCTTCATGCTGATCGTGCAAATCTTGAGCTGGGGTATGATCATTGCATCGTCCCTACGCTATACGCTCTCCACAAGCATGGAGGCAAACGAAGTGATTGGACTTTCCATGGACAACATTTGGCGATCGACACAGCTTTTCTACATCTCGGCCCCATTGCTGCTCTACTCCATCATCAAAGGTGCTCAAGACTATATGCGCTACCAGATGTATGGTGAGGACATTAGCTATTGGGTTGGTGGTGACCGTGGTGTGATGTCCAAGAACTTGGTGAAGTATTGGACTCTTCTCCTGATCTTGGGAGCAATCGGTGCTTGGATGTACTACTTGATTGAGGGCAGGAAGCACATGGGAGTATTGTCAGCCGTGATCATTGTAACATTGCCTCTTGGCTTCACATATTTGGTGATGTATGTATGTTTCTAAATCATGTTTAGCCATTTTTCGGAGACGTTTAGCGTATAGGCCGCGCCTCTCTTTCAAACGGTGTTTTCCGTGCCCAAGAAGTCAATAGAGTACAGTACAGCGATGTATAGTATAGCACGCACAAACAGTAATTGTGCAGCACATAAGGATGTGTTTATCTTGTTTTCTCGTCGCAGCAGCAGGATTGCTCTTGATGTGCTCCACCCTTGCACCTATCTTTGGGTGGAAAAGTCAAAACTCAAGCCAGAGAAAGCAGCAAAGCTCACATGGAGCCAAGCGTTGGTGAATGGTGGATGGTGGGCATTGCAGTTTAACAATTTGATCCTGAATGAGACAGTCACAGGCCTTATGAAATGGCTTGGACCTGCTTGGTTCGTACTGATGCCCTTTTTGACGCTCTTCATGCCCTACATTGGAGTGAACCAGGCTTTCATGATGATTGGTTCCACTACAAATCGCTGAGAGGCTGAGGCTGTGAAACGAAATGAAACGAATGATTCGTTGCCTTCCGATGTTCTCATTGATGTTTGTGAGTGATGTGTCATGTTCTTTTTCAACTTCAATGCATTTGGTATTTATGGGGAAGCAACACGGCTGACCGACAGCCACAGTTTAGCGAGGAAAAACCGAGCATCGCTGTGATGAAATGGCAAAATGTAGGAAAAGTTCTGATCAACTCCATGTATTTCCATGTATTTCCTCCAATATTCACGAAAACGTCGCATTCGAATGATATTGAATTACGACATTGGATGTGTTTTGTAGACGTTTCTTGGATTTGATTTGACTGCGCCTGCCGCTGATTTCATACTTGAGATCTGAATTTCAGACAACCAAAGCTTCGCAAAGCTTAAGTGAAAAGAAAGCTGCGCAAACTTATTGTATCTATTGTGTGAACTCTGGAACTGTCATGAATGACAGCCACATATGACACATTAAAGTGGATGGACAGACATCAACTTGTGCTGCAAAGACAGCGATGCTGACTCGCTGCGCATAGTGTGCATGGCAGAACTGGTAGCATTTTGGCGTCGGTGGCCTTAACAAGGTGCCATCAACACCAAGCCGATCTCCGATACAAAAGAAACACAATATACGGGCAGATCATGAAATCATTTGTAGCGCAGCAATTGATTTCCGGATTGTTCTTGCCCTGTCCCAAGAAACTATAATTGATATAATTTGATTCATCATCTTTGCTGGAGATCCAGGACTTTTGGTAGGGATTGTTCCCTGAAATCTTTGAAATCCCTCGATTCACCGTCGACCCGCGTGAGCAGAAAAGCTGAGAAAACTTGACGCCTCGGCTGCATCCGTTGACTGTCCGTTGTCATAGCAGAGCCATCGGTTGCAAGCCGGATGTCTCCCTCAAATTGCAGGTGCATAATCTTCACATCGATGATATATGCAAGTTATATATATTCAACTAAATCATATGTACTATTGTATTACTAAATTTGCTATATAACACATCCTGCGCCTCCAGGAACAGATCAAGGAATCAAAACCGCCAACAGAAGCCGAAAGGGTTCGGTCCCGTCAGCATGTCTTTCTGAAGTTTGAGGCTCCTTTTTTTCACATTTGGCTCTCAGCTCTGGCGTCCAAGAGGTGGATCACATTGGTATTTTCACAACATATCACAACTGATTTGGTGTTGCGTTTCTGCAGTTGACAGTTGACGGACACTGGACCGGACGCTGACTCAGCCATGAGTCATCGGCAGCTGATCTATGACAGTTGCTTGTCATGATTTGATGGATTTGTGCAATTTGTAATTGTGTGTGTAGATGACAAGCTATTCAATTTGTTGGCAAGACTGTTGCGATGGAAGGATACTGTAAATGTTCAATGTTTTTCTCGCTTCAACATGAATCAATCAGACAGATACAACACGCACAAGCTGTATTCTTTCAAGATCTTTAAAACTGGGCTGGAATGATTGGCACGTGTTCGTTTGCTCTTTTAGCGAGTCACTTAATGAGGACAAATTCATGAGATTTAAACTGCACATAATGTTTATGACACTCTCACTCATATTGGCAGAGGATATCAGACCCCAAAGAGAGTATGTTACATGAACACCAGGGGCTTATTCGGAATTTGCACAAGTTGGTGGTTTTTAATATACCATCATGGCAACTTCGAAGAAAAACATATCGACTCTTCTACGGAACCGTTAGAGAAATGCAAGATGACGTGGTGGATGGAGTATAATAAAGGATCTGTATATCATGTGATTTTAGAATATGTTTTTGCAAAGTTCTATATATTGTAGCAAATAAAATACGTGCGTCCTTTTCATAAGACCAGGGGGGGCCTTTTCGTAATTTCTTGAAATTGAGGTTGACACATTCTTTAACAATCCCTTTGCTGAAGCCTTGAGGCGGAACAGATGTGGAGAACTCCACTGAAGAGGAAACAGACGAAGAGACAATCGACCATACTTTGGTCAACTTAAAGCAGCCACGTGGGGAGCCTCAAAAATGACATCCACGGGTCGTTGGATCAGTCACAATGAAGTGAACACCATTATCACCATTTGACTACGACTCATATTGAGGTGGATGCCGTCCTCCTTTGACCGCAGCCTGCTGTTGCCATGTTTGCTACGTTTGCCAGTTTTTGATCTTCATGGTGCCCTGGCTGTGATTGGTCTCGATGTTTGGGTGCAAGGATGATTTAGGATGATCTCACTCCTAGTGGGTTGGAGTGGTGCATGTTGCCTGGTCCTCTACCTGGTCCTTGAAGTCTCAGGTTGTTTTTCCACTGTGGACTAAGTGGTTGGTCTCTTGGCTAGTGCCCAGTGCTTGTGGCAGTGAGCCACCTTTTTGAATTGTGGTCATGGCTGAATTTGAGTGATGCTGCAATTAGTGATGGATTCATTTTTCAATCCTGGTGGACCTGCTTTAAGTGGATCCGAGGTGACAAACCCAATGCCAACCCAGTATTGGCATGAGCAACTTGCCAAACAGACATGTCGCATTGGTCATAGATGTCATTGGTAAGTTTGGCATGGCAAAGCTTGTCTTATACATGCCAAGGCAATATCCAAAGTGGCCATCTATTGCTGCGGTGGGTGGCCAGAAGTTGGCAGAAGAGAGCCCTGTGACATGGTTTGAACATGTTTGAACTATTTGTTGCATTGGTCATAATTAAAGTCTTAGTTTACACGTCATACGTCACTTAAAATTCAATTACTGAATATAATTATAACACACATACACATATAGCTATGATGTATTATCAAAATAGTTGAAATTTGCGTGTGTGATGTTCTTGATCTTCAGTTTCTTGGCCGATATTGGTTCCTATCTTTTGCCTGGCGTACATATTGTACTGGTATCCAATGCTGCTCAAATCTGTCGGACCTTAGGTGAAGTATCCGATCGAGATGTCTCCAATTCCGCATCTCCTTCTGCACTAAGGGGGATCCCAGGGTGCCAGTGGCCAAGTGATATTTTTGAGGAACCTACAATTATAACTGCAATTAATCCTGGTGACAACTGGATTCCCTATGGCATTTTTGTTGAAAATCAAACTCCACGCCAATCCTTGGAACATTTCCAAGTGCCACTTTTTTCTGATGTGAGTTTTTTTTTGGAAAACGAAAACTCAGGCAACAGCCAGATAGCTGCAACTATTCTTGCTCCTCCTGGCGTGGCTATCGCACAAATGAGATGAACTTTCGCGTGAGCCTCACTCTGAATGACTCGATGTTGGCAAAAGGCATCCGATTGGTACAGTTGGCAGGAACCCGATTTGCCATATTCATTCATATTGATATTCCAAGGTCCAACAAATTGAGTTTCTTACTTACTATGCGAGCCATTTCCCTAGCTCAACACAATTTAACACATATATCCTGGCAGGCTATGTGCACACGGTGTACCCTGTTTTGCTGGCCTCAGCGGACTTCAATGATTGGTGGGTAGTGGCCGACCGACGTCATGCATATCCGCAGCCCTTCTGGAGGGCAAGGACATCCCAGGCCTGGATGCAGCAGTTGCGACTCGTGACCCATCGATGTTTGTCCCATGCATCAAGGTCTTGAGTCATGTTGCACCGAAAATCCCCCCAGGCCGGCCATGCCTACACCTATACCAGTGACACGTGTATCGCACCTCCTGCAACGCCGGATGCCATCAGCGAAACCACTTCGGGACAGTATGTGTTGGCATGTGTGGTATGGAGCCCTACCAGTTTCGCAGAGCTGGAGCAAATGGCAGAGTTGCCTTGTCCGAATTTTTGGGCCCCCATAGTAAATCAACTCTCAGGTCATCGTCACTTTTGAGAATTTGGGAGTGATGTTTGGGGGTGACTAAGTGGCTAGCTAGGGAGGATTGTTTTGGATTATTATTGGTATTGATCGGTCAGTTTTTGAGTCAGTCACATCTCACGCGTGAAGAAGCTAGGGCAGTCATTTTGAAAGTGCAACCTTGTTGGTTCCCACTCATGATCTATTACCTTCAACTGATGTTGATTTGTCTCCTTTCACTTGTGGAATGCATCAATGCATTCATCCACATGTTCACATCCATACTCATCAATACATTCATACATTACATGCATTCATGCAAACAAACAATGCATCCGTTGATTGATGCTCGTACATGGTGATATAATATGTTATTTGTTCAATCAGCAAGCACAGTTTTGCATGTATAGATTAGCAGATATTGTACAGTGTACACATTTGGTTTACATGTGCATAGTCATATTTTAAGTGTCCATAAATTGGTAGACTATTTATATACATGAAGTTTCGACATGGTGGCATGAGAAGTTCTTCATGTGATTCCCGTTTTGTTTTGCACCTAAGGTTGGAAGATTCAGATTTGGGCACTCATTGTCATTCTGCAGGCCGGAACTTGAGTTGATTGAAACCACGAGTCTTGAAACCACATCACCGAATGTTGCTAATTCATAATGATATATCTATACTAATATTATCATTGTTATTTTGTTTTATATAACACTGAATATATATATATATATACAAGTTATGTTGATTTCACGTAACAACAACTTGTTGTAAGAATCACTGCTCGCAAGTAAGTGAAGCTTCAACAGCTATCAGGTGGTGTGTGTGGTTGGACTTGCGACTCTGTGATCAATTCGGACTTGTTGGAGGGTTGCACTGCGGACAGCACCATCGAGATGACCAAAACTTCCATTGCAGGAAGGGAGATTCCCACTGCCAATTTCCAAGGATCCATTGAGGTGAGGGAATGTTTGAAAGGTGGTTTGGAAGGAAAGTGCGACACAGCCACTGAAAAGTTCAAGCAATGGACTTGCCACAAGTGCTTGTATGACCCTCGTACTGAAGATGATATGAGGCGTCGTTTGCAGATTGGTGGTATTGGTGGCTTGCCATCGGATGGGCTCCCTGGCTTAGATCCCGACCCAGATACCCCTTCTGGAGGCATTCCAGGCGTTGGGGGCATCCCAGGCATTGGAGGCATTCCAGGCATTGGAGGTCTTGACATTGGGGGAGGCGGATCCAGTTCTGCAGAAGGAAAGGGCCCAATGATCTACACATCTCTTCCTCGCTTTCATGTGACCGTGAGCGGTTCCAGTGCACCTACCGGCACAGATGTCTTCAGCCAGCCACGAGTTTTCGTCCTCCAGTCTTCACGAAAGAACCGGGGCAAGTGGACCAAGCTCTACAAGCACAATTATGGCATGACAGACCCTCCAGTGGCCGTAGGCAAGGACAACAAACCTTTGGTGAAGAAGGATGAGGACTCCTACGATGAAGAGGTAGCTCCAGTGCAGGATCCAGCTTCTGCACATGCCATGAACCTCAACCAACAGAATCGCTTGGAGATTGACCCAGGATGGTGCTATGGCCGTCAGGGTCCCTTGTACCTCGTGGCTTGTGCTGTAAACAGCACCCTCTACGAGGGTACCTTCACTCGTTTCGAGGCAGGACAGCAGGCAGCACCACCACCGTTCAACGACCGTTGTGTGGCGGTCTCTGGACGATGTGCTTATGCTTGCCAATCTGAGCAGTATTCTATGGCAAATTGCACCGCAGCCCCTTGGCGTGATTTTGTCACCTGACTGTTCTTGACCAAAAGACATTGCTTTGGTTCAATGTTCAATTGGTTGAATGCTAGCAATTTCAACATTTGCAAGATGCTGTTCCTGATGAGTATCTTTGCATGCGGCTATTCTGACAGGATGTGAAAAGATTCCATAGTTAGTTACGTTGCCTTGTACATTAAGCTTTCTTCCAAGGATGGGTACATCAACCAGACTGCTTTGGTTGGATTTGTTGGGTATGAGAAGAATCAGACTGCTCCAGTGTGGCTGTTTTGCTATGTCTTGCTGATCGGCTTTGGTGTGAAAGCTGTCATGCTTTGCCCTGGGGTGTTCTCACCCTACCCGCACTTCCGACGATATGACCCAGAGCTCACGGCCAACCTGCGCTACATCACCGTTTGTATCCCAAGTGCTGGAGAAAACAAATGTGTAGTGTTGCGAAATGTGGTTGGAGCAATCGGTTGCATGCCAAAGGACTGTCGATGCCGCTATCATGTGACCTTCGTTGACGAAGGTCATCGAAACGAGCAGAAGATCATGTTCATGAAGTTGGCTGCAATCATTGATCGCGTCCCCAACTTTGGCGGGGTGACATATGAGGAAAACGTGAGCAAGTTCTTCCAGACGTGGGTGGAGGAGACCAAGAAGTTGGATTTGGCCAAAGTGAAGGATGGTGCCAAGGGAGAGGATGTGGAGCCACAGTACATGGTCAGAAACTCGCTGTGGAAGAACAAACTTTTTCTGGGAACGTTAATGATTTATAATTATATAATAATTTTATCAAGTGCATGTGTTTTACTTCATGTTTGCCATGGATGTATGTATAAAATCAATATATTAATATATGATAATATCAATTAAATCCTTACTAAGTTTGCATAAGGTTCACTTTCCATCTTCCTGGTCCCCCTTGGTGTGGGACCCCCAAGAACCATCACAGTGCAGTCGTAGTAATTACTATCACTGTACTAGCATTGCCAAGATGAGAGCTATTTGGTGGTGGTGGTGGTGGTGGTGGTGGTGGTGGTGGTGGTGGTGGTGGTGGTGGTGGTGTTGTGCTTTCATGTAGTTGTTGATGATTGCTGGTAGCATTTGGTAGCAGCATACTGGTAATTCCAATGCCGCTAGTAAGCTACTTCCAATGCTAACACTAGTACTATGCAGAACTATTTGGTCAATCTAGTGCACTAATTCTGCCAGTGCCTTTATCGTCGTCCCGGCCACCACTTTGGGGGTTCTTGAAGAAGGCGGAGTGACCTTGACCAGAGAATGGTGGTGTATAACACGTGCATATACGTATGCAATCGCTTTGCGGGACTAGTTGAATTGAAATGCTCAAGTGCAGCTCCCGTGATGCTCCAAGGAATGTGCGGCAAAAGCTCGTTGAAAAAGCTTCGTACTGAAGGTGGTTGGGGCTCAATGCCTTCAGGAGCACTCGAGCCTTTGGAGGCTGCTTTGACTGTTCTTGAGGAGGATCTTAAGAGCAAGAAGGAGGAGAAGAAGGACATGCACCGCAACTGGGCTGCACCCGGCATGTTAGAACACATTAGAACGCCAAACCCCCCAAAACAAGAATGCTAGAAGAGTACCGGCTTGATCCCTAGGGAATAGTGTTTGTTTCCCTGCCGCCGATGACATCTAGCTGTTCCTTTTTGTTGTTGGATACTTTTGATCGATCGTCAGGTGATGATGTGGCTGACTGGGAACCCAAAGACAGAAACAGCTTGGCTTTGCGCATGCACTATTTGGCCCGAGCAAAGCCCATTGAAGATGAGAGAACCATCAAGGCCCAGCATGTTGCTCCTGGAACTTGGTACTACAAGGTCCCAGTGAATGCAGAGAACAAAGACTGGCTGAAACTTCGTGCAAATGCTAAGGAAATGGTCTATGGTATGGAGGATGATGATGCCTTCATGAACAATGTCCCTCTCAGAACCAGTCGCGGCAAAGCAGGAGGGTTGAACTTCTCCGAGAATTACCTTTGTTTGTACGCAGACAGGCCTGAGAACATGTACAATGACGAGCGGGACAACTACCCATGCCTCTACAGCATTTGCGATGCTCGACATCAGTTTCAGACGGATTTCTTTCACACCACCATTCCTTACTTCTTTGACGACGACATGGAACTGAACCCCTATGTTGGCTTCACTCAGTGCCCACAGTTCTTCCACGAGATGCAGGACAAGTTGGACTACCTGGACAACAACAACGCCCAATTCTTCCGCTTGAATTGCATGATTCGAAATTGTTGTGGCGGTGTGAGTTCCTGCGGAACAAATGGCACATGGATGATTAGACATCCACCAGGAGATTTGGTCTGGGAGAAGGAGAGGAGGCGAGTACGTGATGTGGAGAGCAAGCGCAAGAGCCAGGAGTATGTGGAGCGCAGAACCTTCCACGAGAGTTGCAAGGTGGAAGACACGGCAAGTAGTCTTCAGCAAGTGCTCAGGGGCAGACGATCGCAGTTCATCAATCGTCGCTTGTCCTTCGGAATGGCCAAGAACCCTGTGGATTACTTGGCTGCTGTGCAGCGTTGGGCTGAGGGAGGCGTCGTGTTGTCCTTGCAGACCTTCTTCAGCTGCCACAAGGGTGTGTACATGGTGTGGTTCACCCTGATTTTCTTCTTCATCTTCTTGGCATCTCTCTTCCGCATGATTAGCAAGACAGACCCCACTTGGGCAGTTGTCAGGTGGGGTCTTGTGGATCAAGAATCGTATGATCAGGCCATCAGCCCACTGGTGGACAAGTTGAAGTCATTGGCATTGGTAGCAAGAAGTGAGTACTTCACACAGAATCCGGAACTGCTTGAGACCTACCTGACAATGACTCTCCAATTCATCAGCTGGGTGTTGTCGTTGATCTTCTTCTTGCTGCTGGTGTTCCTCTTCACCGAACTGCTGAAATTGATCCAAAGAGTGTGCGGTTTGAAGTTGCCTGTGATTTGGCCAGATGAGATGCGTTGGTGGGGTCGTTTGTTGATTTCCATGGACAACTTGACCTACTTCTTGTGGTTTTGGACAGCATTCTTCTGGAGCCTCGGCCACAGAATATCCGACTCAGCCCTGGGAAATAGAAACAGGAAAGAACAGGAATATGGGAATATGATGGAATATATGTACAAATTATTAAATTTGTCAGAATAGGAGCTTTTTGAAAACGTGAAAATTGCAAGAGATGTGAAATTATTGAAATTGCTGGGCATACCCTCAAAGGGAGATCCAGCACATGATTCAACACCCAAAGTTGCACAGCTCAGCCGATGTGTTTCAATAATTGCCAAAGTTGGAAGCAGCTAAGGATTGGTTTCAACTACTACAGCATCTTTGCAAAGCGAACGTACCACTTTTCATCCACGGGCATGTTTTCCTTCATGCTGATCGTGCAAATCTTGAGCTGGGGTATGATCATTGCATCGTCCCTACGCTATACGCTCTCCACAAGCATGGAGGCAAACGAAGTGATTGGACTTTCCATGGACAACATTTGGCGATCGACACAGCTTTTCTACATCTCGGCCCCATTGCTGCTCTACTCCATCATCAAAGGTGTTCAAGACTATATGCGCTACCAGATGTATGGTGAGGACATTAGCTATTGGGTTGGTGGTGACCGTGGTGTGATGTCCAAGAACTTGGTGAAGTATTGGACTCTTCTCCTGATCTTGGGAGCAATCGGTGCTTGGATGTACTACTTGATTGAGGGCAGGAAGCACATGGGAGTATTGTCAGCCGTGATCATTGTAACATTGCCTCTTGGCTTCACGTATTTGGTGATGTATGTATGTTTCTAAATCATGTTTAGCCATCTTCTTGGAATCTTTCGGAGACGTTTAGCGTATAGGCCCCGCCTCTCTTTCAAACGGTGTTTTCCGTGCCCAAAAAGTCAATAGAGTACAGTACAGCGATGTATAGTATAGCACGCACAAACAGCAAGTAAGAATCACTAATTATTAATTGTGCAGCACATAATTAAGGATGTGTTTATCTTGTTTTCTCGTCACAGCAGCAGGATTGCTCTTGATGTGCTCCACCCTTGCACCTATCTTTGGGTGGAAAAGTCAAAACTCAAGCCAGACAAAGCAGCAAAGCTCACATGGAGCCAAGCGTTGGTGAATGGTGGATGGTGGGCATTGCAGTTTAACAATTTGATCCTGAATGAGACAGTCACAGGCCTTATGAAATGGCTTGGACCTGCTTGGTTCGTACTGATGCCCTTTTTGACGCTCTTCATGCCCTACATTGGAGTGAACCAGGCTTTCATGATGATTGGTTCCACTACAAATCGCTGAGAAGCTGAGAGGGACGAAAGTGATATAGTGGCTGCTGGCAGCCACTTTTCTCAAAGACTTACATGCAAAAGATTGGAAGAAGCAAGTAGGCAGAATTTCGTTTGACTTCCACTTGCAGTAGGTTTGATCGGGAATAACACAGACACACACTCCATTGCCATTGTCTACCCTCTCTTGACAGAGACGACATGAGACGACCGTGAGCAATCAACACTCATCACATGGCGCTCACAATTAGTATACTTGCATGTGAGTTCTAAGAAAATGTTTGAGTCCATGCCACAAACAATACAGAACATGATACAATTTGTACGAGTCAATTTGCCAAGAACCGTCTAGCAAACAATACTCAGCTTTCAGAAAGAGTGGCGTCAGCGCCTCGTTTGAAACGGTTTTGGGAGCTGTCGCGGAAGCGGCACCTGAGCGTTCAGAGGCCATAGATTTAGGGACACATGGCATTGCAAATCGGAGCAAACTGCTGTAACTCCAACATGTTCATGCACCTTTTATGATGTGATTCCACCTGCATGCCATGCTGTCAAAACTGACCATCGTTTTCGAGTGTCTCCATGTCACGGAGACATTCAATGCGACTGCTGATGATTGAAAAAAAATGCACGTGGCTCCATGTGGAGTTTACATGAGTTGGCCATATCTCTCTCTTTATATATTTATATCTATATATATATACGACCTTTTTACCCATGGAATTGAAAGTAGCAGATAGCACAAGAGGACTTGCGGCTTGCGTAGCAAGACCTTTGCACTGAGTTTCAGTTGTGTTGCTCGCATCCCCGCAGCACTTTTTTTCGCGTCCGCTGACAGAAGCGCCTGTTTCCTGGCGCTGACGCTCTCCTGACCAGCTAGCGCAGCATGGCTGATTTGTTTGGTTTTTGCTGTTCAGATTGCGAAGTTTATGAAGTGGTGGATTAAGATCATGCAAGCAAGAAGGATGCAAAGGGTATACTCCTGTTTAACCGACCAAGTATTCTTTCCAGACCAACATTGTTCTAACATTTCCTATATATACTAGCAAATAGATGCAAATAGCAAAAAAACATTCTCCAAAGTTTTGTTATCGCAGTGAGATTTGGAGTGTTGCCTTTACATGGTCGTTTCATATCTTCATTCTTGACATCACATCATTCCTGAGTCAAAACTCCACAGGCAATGGAAGAGCCGACAGACTCCCGCAGTTTCTGGGCAATATATGAAAGCCATTGGAGCCAGGGTTGTATGGGAGAGGTTCCGAGCCTTGAAACTAACATTTGATGATTGATCATCATTGATGTATATTCAGCACAGGTTTTGCTAACCACAACTCAGGTTCTCATGATTCTCATGGCTCAAATTCCGGCTCTCGTCAGTTGCTTAGTTTCCCTTGGTGAAGTGGAACTTATCCCTTGGCACTCTTCCGGGATCGCCCACAAGACCCCAAATGACCCCATGACCAGGCACTCTTGAGCTGCATGATGCAGAACTTGCCACACAATCCTCCGATGCGTTGCATCCCATGAACCTGAAGCCCCGCCGTGTCTTGGCTGAGTTGCGAGACATATACCTCCGTGGCAGCCTCGCAGCGATCATGAGCGATCAAAGTGTTCAAAGGCTTTGCAACATGTTAAATCCCTTGGATAATTGCAGTGTGTATGCGCAAAACATCTTGAATTCCTGACTTTTTGGATCTTTTTGGTATGTTGTCCAGGTAGTTGCGGCCCACCACTCACGGCAGCTTGCTGCTGCCACTGCTTCTATGTGTGCCAGTTCTTGATTTTCATGGCACCTTGGCTCGCTTTTGGCCAACTGCAAACTTGGAACCCAGACGTAGATCATAAGATGTTTATGATTCAAGTTGAATGTTGAATGCATTTTGTAAAATTTGCATGTGTACTATAATATTATACTGTAGTTGTTTTTCATTTGCAAGATACTCTGTGGTAGATAATGTATGTGTGTGCACTGTACTCGACAAATGTCTCATGGTATGCATACTTTATAGATCTTTAATTAGCTAATATGTTGTATATAGTTGACGATGGCACTGTGGGATCATACAGTGGTTATTCAGGCAGCTAAGCAGCTGTAAATGTGGGGCCAAAGAGCCTGGAAGTTTTGAGAACCACTGGCTTGCGAAACATTTCAACACAATATATAGTAAGTATTGAGGTGAATGCATTTTTTCAAGCATATTTTTGCAGCAACATTCGCAAGGCTGTTTTGTCTTTTTTCCCACCGATACGGGGGTCTCAGGTGATTTTTCCATTGTGGACCAAGTGGCTGGTGACGAACCCGATGCCAACCCAGTACTGGCACGAGGTTCCAGAGCAGGGGTTGGACATTTGTTTTGAGAAGATATCAAGACATAGCAAAACCATGTTGGTCGGACAATTTCGTTCGACTCTTTGACTTTGAAAGAAGATCTGTACCTCCCTGAAACAAACCAACGTGCAAGTGAGCCGTGTTCGGTTCGTATGCAACTGTAGATTCGGGAAGGGAAGATGTTTTGTGTGCATATACTACGGTAAACAATAATGAATATTGTTAATAATTATGATACAATAAATTCCACAGATCTTATACTTGACCCATCAGTACCATAAGTCAACTGGGTGGTGGTTTCAAATATTTTTTATTTTCAACCCTATTTGGGGAAATGATCCAATTTGACTAATATTTTTCAAACGGGTTGAAACCACCAACCAGTCAACCATGCATTTGGTCCTCATCCATCCCTAGACCAGGCCTTTCCCAGCTGGCCAGCCATTTCAGCTGTGGGCGGACAAGAATTGGCGATGGAAAGCGCTGTGACACATCCAATTCAGATGTCACCTATTCCAAAGGATAGCCGCATAGTTGAGGGAGGCACAGTCACAGAGGTCCTGAGGTGTTTTTCTATGTAAACCCTACATGATGGTGAATTCACAGCGAAATTTATTGAGTATACAGCATTTTTATTTGTGTATTTGGCAGCCTTGATTGCATATGTTGGGTTGTGAATATGCTTTGGATGATGGGTTTGACCTTCACCATGCCCAGACTCTGAGTTACTTGGTTGATTTGGCAGGAGCCGGATGCCTGCAACTACAGCTGTTCGTCTTGGCGCGGCTACCGCACCAATGAAATGAATTTTCGTGTGAGTTCCTGGGCCTTTGATGAGTCCACCCAGACCAGAGACAATTCCAACGGATATGGGGTGCTTGAAGTCATCAAATGTCGTTGATTTTAGTAATGTGATAGCCTGAAGATGACTTAAAGCACTATCGCATTGCCAGCTTTATAGTCAATTTAAGTTTCAAGAATCTGTCATAATCTGTCAAGGTGTTTATGACTGTTAATTTCTTAGCCATTTTGGGATATGTTAACTTGTTGGTTCATCTCCCCAGGATCAGCCAAACGTTGATCTTAAATTTCCTCATTGAGGTTTGGCCTTGAACCATTCCGGTTTGGCCAAAGGCTTTGTCCACACAGTCTACCCGGTGTTGTTGGCATCATCTGACTTCAACGATTGGTGGGTCGTGGCTGACCGAATCTGGGACCTGTATGGTGGTAGGGAATTCATTAATGTCACAAATTGTGTGTGTAAACACATCAATATGCAGTACTTGTATTTATACATATGTATAAATGAATGTAAAAATATCCATGTATAACCGTACATATAGTATATATAATATCCATCAAACACTACTTCAAACTCCAGGACCATCATAGCATCCTGCTGGGCAAGGTGTCAGATACTGTCAGATGAGATTTGATCAACGGGTGCATAAGGTCGTCATGCTTGGCCCTCTCCGTTTTGGCGGGCTCAAACTGCGGAGTCTGGACACACCTATGTGCACGACACTGACAGCTGCACACGTCCACCGGAGAATGCAGACAAAGAGAATCAGATCAAGCTGGATTCGGATTTGTGCCTGGACTGTTTTCAAAGAAAATGAACTGTGAAATTATGATTTCACAGGGATAGGATCACAGAAAATTCTAAATCGGTGCTTCACAATCTGGCATCACGGATTATTTGTTTGGGAGTTTACGTGCTGCTTGCTCGGCTTGCAAGAGGAAAACTGGATGGGTTTGCGAGAAGATACAGGATTTGGCTTTGAAGTGCAAGACTGAACAGTTCATAATGTTGGATTTGAGCCTTTGTGCCGATATTGTTTTAGTAGCTTTTAGTTACTATGCAAATGTGCAAATGTATTTTTGTGTATGTGTGTGTGTTTATTTGTTTATGCTCATTTTTAATCATTTAGCCGGTTCCCTTGAATGGCTTCGGGGATCTACTGGTAGAGATGACTAAAATTAGTGCTACAATCCCAATGCCAAAAGGTGGAAGTTTAGAATATTTCATGTGTTGGAATGCACGGATCTTTTCAGATGTTGTGAGTCACAGTTCACCTGGTGTTTACCCAAATCATTTCCTGATGACTTTCCTGATATCCGACCACCACCGGTGTTGCCTCATTTGAGGTATGTCCTGGCATGCCTTGTATGGAAACCTTCCTCCTTTGCAGAGCTTGAAAGTTCCCAGTTTGACGGTTTGAGATCAGTAAGGAAACCTCCCTGGGAAGGATATGGGCAGATGATGTTGTTGAAAGCATTGAATGCAGCCATCAAGGTTGATATTGAAAAAAGGAATCCAGTTGTTTCTGTATTTTGCAGTTCGTGTTCCCATGTCATCGGTTTTTTGTTACCTCACTGCTCCCTGAGTTGATGTTTCTTCTTGTATGTTGCATGATGGCCCTCAATACATGTTGATGGGAGACATCCTGCAGATTTTTGTCCCCATGGTTTTTGGCACTGGAATCATCAACATGTTCATTTCCCACCCATCCAAACTCCAACACAAATGCAAGGTTTGGATGAGTTGGATGATTCAGATATTGCCAGTTATTGTCAAAGTGCTGGTGGTGTATGTGGATGGACCTGTGATTCAGTGCCTTTACTTGTGTTTTTTTTCGGGCAAGGTGTCCCCAAGGATTTCTCCTAAAGTTAAGGAGATCCAATGACCAATCTCGAAATGTTGGATCCTTTCCGAACCGTGTCCCAGGACAGGATACTGTATGACATAGACTGATTGTGCTGATTCGTTATGAGGCAACAAAGAGGTTTTTCTGACATTTTGGATGGTGGATCATGGTGGATCACTGAGTATCCTCCAACTGACAGCCGAGGTGTTGAGCCCCGAACTGTTGGAAGGATGCACTGCGCAGAGTTCCATCGAGATGACAAGGAGTACCTAAACGAGTGCATGAGTTGATCTCCCTTGTTTCCTACTGTAGGTCCTGCAATAGACATGTCATGTGTAATGAGAATGGGCCCCTCCAGGACGATTGCTCCAAAAAACCAGTATGGTCATGTTCTACGATGATTGGATGATGGGTACTGCCGTACATGTTCTTTAAAGGCATGTTTCCAAAAGTGATGCGGCTCACTGTACAAATTGCTTATAAAGGGCTTCAAAGATGATGCTGTAACCTATGGGCCCACACGCAGGGTTTCAAACATCGTGGGAGGACCTCAGTGGCAGGGCGAGAGATTCCTGGTGCCAATTTTGTAGGTGAGGTGCAGTTGAAGCAATGTGTGCCTTGGCATCTGCAGCATGTTTTGGTCCTGCAAAACCTTGTGCAAAGTGCCGTGGGTGGACCGTTTTTATATAATGGTTCTTTATTGATGTTTAGGTGGCCCCGTAGTCATTCTATGACAACATGCGCATTTGACTTGCAGAAGCAGGTGTTACACTGGTTTCAAGTCCTCCCTGCTACCCAAGGAGAGTAACGTGAAGTCGACACGATGTGAGACTTCCATGGAAAGTTTCAGGCCAACTGTGTTTCGGAATTGATTGGGTTGGGCTGCAGTTGTATGTTTGGTCAATGGCCTATTTTGTTGATGTGCAAATCCTCTATTAGGGGAAGTTCGCAAGTCGTCAGTGCAGGGATTGCAAGCCGGATGTACTATGAACCTGGAGTTTCTGAAAAGGATGCTTTGGAAGAGGATTGATACCTATATATATATATAATATACTGATCTTTTCAGCCATCATATTTATTGATTCATAGTGTTCAAAACATATTAAATCATACATACATCGCATACATGTTACAATTTTGCTTCCTTGGCTGCCATCAGGCAATGGACATGCCACAACTGTCTATGGGATCCCCGCACAGAGGATGACATGCGACGCTTGAGCCACCAAAATGGCACAGCTCGACGCCTCCAAATTCCAGGTATTGGTGGTACCTTTCCTGCAGGTGAGGTAGGAAAATGTCAGAAATGATCTATGGTACTAGGATGTACTAAAAAATGACCTGTTCCTGGTATCTCTTTAACCCTGCCCGTTTTTCGAGTTAAGGAAATTCTGAAATGTTGATGCAATGAGGGAATGAATGATTATATCAGTTGGATAGATGGGCAAACAATGGCATGCGGCATATTTGCATAGACTTATTGGCTTGAACTTCTCAGCGCCTTCACCCTCCTGCCACGAATTCAACCCTTTCACCCGCCCTTCCCGAAACTGACATATATAGTACTAGCACCCAAAAAAGCACTTGAAATTTGGAGAAGATGTTCCATTTCCCAACATGGCGTGGTTGAATTTGGAAGTCCCCAAAGTGTTACCCAGGTTTACCTTCTCCTCCCAGTGGTTTGGGTGGCTTGTTTGGTGATGGTGACACCGATACCAGTGGTTCAAGTGGAAGCTCTGGAAGTGGCGGTTTCGGAGGCCTTTTTGATGACACGAAGACTGATGCAGCAAAAGGGCCTATGAATCTTGGAGTATTTTTGTTGGGGGGGGGAAAGAGTGCGGAGATTGGACCCGCAAATATATATAATGTATTTGAATGTATATTGATGTCTCTTAAGTCTCAAGAAAATTGGGACGTTTTTTCCATTTTCATGAGTGCTAGTGCTGATTTGCTTTCATAATGTTTCATAGGCTGAGATGATGATGATGATGATGATGATGATGATGATGATGATGATGATGATTGTTATTATGCTGCTGGTTGCTTTGTTGGTGGTGGTGGTGGTGGTGGTGATAGTTCTGATTTTCGAGAAGTTTTGCATACTCACCGCTTTTCAATGTCAGGGACATAGAATTATTGTGATTTGTTACATGGCTCTGAAATATTCAGAGTCGCTACCATTGGCTTTTTCATGCCTTTTCTGCAAAAGTTAATGCAAATGTTCAATTTCAAACCAGAATATACCAGAATCACAATATTTCCAGCTGATTATTGCGAATTGTGTGATACTGTGTCTAGTTTTTGTTTTCATGAGCGCTACCGAACTATCAGATACTATCAGAAAGCGGTGGGATTGCAGGGCAGTGGCACCGAAAAGGTGTAGAACAAAATCAGTGTTACCAAAACATTATACATGAACCATTTGCTTAAGGCACCGCGGTAAATGGACTTACCAGATTCCTCTCACTGCCCCAAGTGAATTGAAGTATTCTAAGCCCAAGACGGCACACCTGTGCATGTTATTCATCTCCTCCGCCGGGGAATCTTACTGTAAGTGGGGCTTTGACCCTCCTGGAAGCAGATTCATTACAAGACAGGGAAACGTCATTTAACCAGTTGACTTCTTGATGCTCGGTGAGACTGCAAAAGTCACAAACATCATTGCTTGAGAAATGCATTCACCGGCCCCAAACCAAGGATTTACACTTCCCTTCCTCGTTTCAGGGTCTCTGTCAGTGGATCACCACCCCCTGCGGGGACGGACGTCTTCAGTCAACCGCGGGTCTTTGTGTTGCAATCCTCACGTGCCAAGCGTGGCCACTTGCCGAGATTCAGAGGGTTTCATGGAAAGAACTCTTTGTTTGTTTTAGGGAATGGTGCACATAGACCTTTATAGTATATTAGGTCAATCTTAATTGAAGGGCTGCCGCCCATGCCGCCGACCCCTAACAGAAGAGACAGCAAGATGTGTCGAAGCAAATCTTTGCAGAATTGAGATGAACAATGGTACAA
>DF240532.1:0-43716 GCA_000507305.1 Breviolum minutum Mf 1.05b.01
GGGGGGGGGGGCGTGAATCCTTGAAACCTGGTGGGAAAAATCATCATGGGGAGGTAAAAAAAAACAAAAAACACCCTATACAAAACCACTTTTCCCCACCAAAAACACAGAGAAATCATAGAAGTTTCAGTTGCGATGAAATTGAGGTGAAACTGACATGAGCATCTAAAGGATTTGGCCACCTTGAGATCAAGTAGAGTGTATGGTAGTGATAGCGTACACTTTCCAAACTGCCGTTGAGATTGAAATTTCATGTCAGGCAAAGTAAGAGACAGGCATAAGACATGTCCAGGGCGAGATGGGTTTAGACCTCTCGTCCTCAGAAAGGTTCATCCATTCTTGTCACAAACCTGGTTCTTCTTTCCGGCCGTGCAGAAACTTGAACAAGTACGTTTGGAAGAGGCAGGTCGGAAAACGGCGTAGACGTTGGGCAAAAGCACATCTTCTTCAAGGACTGTGTGATACCTTGATGGCAGAAAAACGAAGGGGAATCAGCATTGGGGAACACTTGGCTAAGAACGTCTAAACTCATCTAAAAACATGTAAACCCATCTAAGAACTGGAAGAGACTTATGATGTGTATTGATTTGTTGAATTTGTTTGATGAAAAATGATGGTCCAAATTTCTTCCAAACGTTCCGAGTTGACCAGGCAATTGCAGCTGCCCGTCAGCGAAAGTCACCAGCTTAGTACCTCGTGACGCCTCACGTGGACCATGCGGTCATCCATTGGCAACTCAGGGCAGACCGACAAGAAGCTAAACGAAAAGAGGCAAGTCGTATGAATCGCATGATTTGTGAAAAGTGTGAGATGACAATACCAAGAATTGAGTTTTTCACACCATTCCAAAAAGGTGGATGGCAGAATATCAAACACTGAAAGATGAATATGGTTGGCTATTAAGCTATGTAAATTGACTTTTTCCGATTCTTCGCCCCAAAAAAGAGGTCAACCCCGGCAGCATGTCACTGTTGAATCATCCCGTGTGAAGATCTCCCAACCTGCGGCGTTTTGCCAGAAAAACGACAAGCAGTCAAAGGAAGAGGAGGCGGAGATGTCTCGTGCGGAAGCCCATTTTGGCCAAAGTGAAATCATCGGAAGCAGTTTTTTATAAAATCAGTATAGTGGGTATTGACGCAGCTTTGGAAGGGCGCGTTGATCAAATCAATGACTTAATGTTCACTATGAAACGAAATATCATGAAACACTGTGATGACAACAGATTTTTATCGTGAAAACACATTGGAGTTGTATGGATCATGGATCGTGGGGGCTCAATGTCATAACGGTTATGTCAAATCAAAGGTTCCTAACTTGCTGCAAACAACCACCAACTCTGCAGCTTTTTTTTGGCCCACATGCGCTCCAGCAGCGGTTTGAACACCCGCTCCGTGCAGCATCTTGCTGCTACCTTGCGACTGTTTCTTGGCCACAGAACGACTTCAATGGACTGGTCGGTAGGGATGCTTGGATGAAGTTGAAGGTCATCGAAAATTGGAGATAGACCAGGATGTTTCCGAATCCAAATGACTCAATGACTCATAGTGAGGATTGAAATGATGCACCCACAAGTGGTAGTTCTTTCTACAGATGGACATCATAAACCAATTTGAATGAAACAACTCACTCAAAAACAGTCTCCTAAATGCTCAATTGTCTTAAGATCTCAAAGTTCGAACTACTTCTTAGAATCGCCAGATGAATCCATCTCTTCCGGTATAATTTTTCAATATGTTTCATATGTTATATCCTTCCAATCCTTTGAGACTCTTTTGTTTTCATTCCTTTAACCTCCCTTTAAATATCAGCAACGCGCAGTGCCCGCAGGTGGGTCGACATCTCTTTGTCCATTCTGGGTCGAGTGGGAGTCACTGCTATCAAATCCATGGCCAAATCAGAGGTGCAAAAAAACATGTTTCCAATACCCTCACTTGAAACCTAACCACTCGTCACTCGCCCCTGAAAATTGATGGTTGGAAGATTACCAAAAACCAACTTTTCAGGTGCTACTTGTACGTTAGTTTCAGGGAGGGTCATTGAAACATGTTCAAACTGAAAGACCAAAGATATCGCAGTTCGGCATATCCTTCCGGAACCGAAACGGACCGTTGGAACACCAGGAGCAGATGTTAGAAGAGATTGGTAAGATGCAAGGGCCTGGAGGTGTGGATCATAGTGCACCGAATCTTGAGGTTATGGATATGATATGTACATATATATACATACATACATATATGGCTATATGATTATTTCAAAGAATTTGTGGATTTAAGATGATCCTACTGGGTACTTTCTGTTCCAGTTTTCCAGTTTTCTAGTGTTTCCGGCTTTTTTGGCTGTCAACGTTACAGAAAATTTCGCAAACTGGTCATGGCCTTTCCTGTTTCGGTTCCTTTGCCTTTGATTTGAGAGGTTTTGACTTCGTGATCATTTGCTGCTCTGATTTGAGCGCAGAGAATTACTGGCAGGAGCTAAGCTTTCAAGGGTTTCATATTTGGGCGCTTTGAGTTATAATAGATGTGGATGTTCTTCAGTTTGGTGTGATATGTCACGTCTCCTTTAGTGTATTTGTTTTGTGAAAGAGAGCGTCTTTTCATGTGCAGGAAAGACTCACACAAACGATTCGTGAAGTTACGGGGACAAGTTCAACAGTGATCTGCGTCCATGAGGACCGAAACGTATGGAGGGGAAAGGGGTGTTGAATTTTCATCGCCAATCAACCAACCTTCACCAGAAAGGAAAGACGTTGAGGTCCCACTGTTGAGTTTCTGAGGATTGGAATGGTGGTGCTGGAAATGGCCTGGGAACGCTCTATGCCTTTGTAAAGGTCGAAGACTTGGGATGTGCTGGTCAATGTAATTGGAAGATGAATCCCTTTTTACTGACTGTATCATTTCATCTTTGCCAAAAAAAGCAAAGGTGAAAAGAAGATGCTGGTGAAACGTTTTTTACATCCTTTCATTCAGAACATTCCATGCTGGTCAAGTACAACCATGTACCCAGGCTTGCTCCAAGGGGGAGAAACTCGGAGTAGACTTGGCCAAATCTTTGTGACGGCACTCAGTTTTTAGTCGAAATGTCTATCAAGATCAATTCAAAAAAACATGACTTTGACTTTGCATCCCTTTCATCTTTCTCAGTTTCTTTTTTGGATCAACTTGAATAACGGACGTTTTCTCCGAGTTTCCGCCGTTCAATAAATCTGAGGCATGATGGGAAGGCAGTCGCCATCTACCACACAGCTGGCAAGGGCACCCGTTTGGCACCTTTGCCTGGGGCGGAGAACAACAACAAACCAGGCGACTTTTCGGCGGTTTTTTAGGACTCCACCATGCCATGGGATGGGATGGGGATGGATCTCCCAAATGGTGGTTTTGTAAGGGGAATCACCTTATTTCAGGGAAATCTGGGTTGGTGAAATAGTATAATTTGACCAGATGGATGGGATGAAGGACATGCAGCTGGTAGAAGTTCCCAAGGCTTGTTGATGGCACATATGACACCTTGCAGGTGTGAAGCTACCTGGCTTGTTGTCAGTGAACGGTCAATTGGAACCCATCACAGTGCTGGAGTGTGTGCTTCGCTGGAGCCTGAGAACGGGGCGAGCTATGAAAGGTGATTTCAACTGACATGATATGATGTAATATAGTCTAATATGATATAATATGATGATGTAATATGATACGTAATGATGAAATATGATGTAATGTGATATAATATGATTTAATATGATATATATATATGTATATATATGTGTATATATATATATATATTATTGTATCATATCTTTCTAGATTAGCACAGGTATGGCAAGTTGATTCCTGAAAGTATCTGAACTTTACTCCTCCAACAATAGAGGTCAGACCAGCAGCTACGGTGCCGTTCGTGGCGGTCGCTGTTCTGCGGCTTGGTGAAAAACCACTGCCGTCATTAAGCAAAACGCCAGAGGTTGAATTTTCAGAAGGTCGAAAAAAAAAAGTCAGGTGATTTTGAGTTTTCTTTTTGTTTTGGACGATTTTTTGCAACAGTATATTGTCTTCTTGCAGTGAGTCATCCAATGAATAGTCCCAGTCTAAGTTGTGTCTCTTGTCTTCCGTGACTTGGACATAGACAACCAAGGTCTTTTGGGGTGATCAAATTTTTGTGCCATCCTGCGGAATTCAAAGCAGCAACTACCATGCTGACATTTTGGCTGCATTGAGGCAATGGGGATTGGTGAAATTGGATGGTGGAAGTTTGAATATGATGGTGTTAAGACCATTTTTTTTCAGGGCTTAGTGAGGATTGGAACCTTATTTTTTTCCAGGGTTTGTATTTTTTATCCAGTGCCTACCCATTATAAAATGCGTTGGCGCAGAAGCAAAACCATTCAAGATGGTGTCAGGGTTGCAGCTTGGTGTCCATGCATTTATTCATATTTATGTATATCACGTAGGTACCATTTTCTGAATGTCTTTTTGATTGAAACCATTGAAGCATCCTTTTGTTTCAGTCAATGAAAGGCAACAAACACATTAATAGGTCACAAGATCTTTTAAGTTTGACTAGAAAAACATTTTTGTCTCATGGATTGTCACTCTCCATCCTTCCGGGCTCCACGGGTGGTTGGTTGGTTGGACTCGTAGAAAACCAGGCCAATGCCCACCAAAGAGCAGTGGGAGGCTGAAGCTTTGCACCAATATGGTCTCATTGCAGTGGATTCCAAAGGTGATGCCATGCAATTGGAGAAGGTGGGGACCGGGGTGTCGGGGAGGGGAAAAAACACACACGCAAAATTGGCACCATTTTTTTTAAAGGTAGACAGTAAACTCATGGATTGTCAGGCTACTAATTTAGAGATATTAAATGCATCCTGAAACAAATGTATCCTAAGAAGTTGTTGTGCCTTGTCCCTTGTTGTCGTCGTTGTTGTCGACTTCTCCCCAAGTCGACCATGGACAGAGAGCTCGTGAAAAATAGCTCCGTTTGGAGGTCACCTATGATATTGCAATGCAGTATTTGCCCAGTGGGGTCAAGCAAGTTGGAACTTCTTTGGGCTCCTTCTCGGTACCTCGGCAAATTTTAAACATCGAAACAAACATCTCAAAACAATGATTATCTTTATAAGATTAAGATCATCCAGAAAAAAACATTATCCCAACCACCCCCCCACACACAAAAAAAAAAGATCTTATCCCAACACATGTCATCACTTCATGTAATCACTATGGTCAATTGAAGTTTGGAAGTCGATTCGGCCAGTGGGTTGTTCCACCTCCACCTCCACCGATGACATTGAGGTCTCTGCAGCCTTGATGGACGCTTTATTATCTGAATTTTCTCAAGAGCTGGACGCGAAGTCGGGCAGCTTCATCCTCAGTTGAAATATGTTTGGGGAAAACTTCAACCACAAAATGTTTACATCTTTCTCTTGGGTTTGGTTTCTTTGGTAGATCTTTTGGGTGGATCATTCGGATGACAATTTTTGGATGTTTGGTATAGATGATTTTAAGATGTTGTCAAAAGTAGGGATGTACACCTTGCAATGAAACATGTGAAGATTCAGGATCCCCACGGCAACCTCTGATCATATGATGCTGGAATGCTGGGAAGGGTCTAGCATCTCAAAACAGAATTGCTGAGTTTTACTTGATATGAATCTGTCATATCAATTGATCTCATGCAATATCCTCAAACGGTAGACATTGCCACATCTGACAGCTTAGCAGCTGATTCGCATATGATTCGCTGGATTGAGGCTTGGACTCAGATCCACATTTTTGGATGCCTTTGACATTGAAGAAGGTCGGGGTGAGTACCACACCTTGAAAAATTGGTAGGTTTCGTTGGTTGATTTAGTTGATTTGTTGCCTTGAATGCATGAATCAAAGATTAATGACTTGTTTTTTTTCCGAGTGGATGATGTTTTAGCCGGGGATTTGGAATTTTGGCTCAAGCTCAGCGAAAGTTGATAGGTTTTGACAGGTCTTCAGCAAGTTTTGCATTGCAGTTCTTTTCCAGCAATGGCGGAGACCTTTGCATTCAATGCGGATATCCAACAGTTGATGAGTTTCTTGTTTTGATTGCATTGACTTATGCTTACATAAGGTCTCCCCTACATATTTATCGTATATTGATATGACAGTCCAATTCAAACATTTTCCAAATGGCGCTTTATATCACCTACGATGAACCTACCCAACACCTAAGCCTCACACCAGGCTTGATCATCAACACCTTCTACAGCAACAAGGAGATCTTCTTGCGCGAGTTGATTTCCAATGCCTCCGATGCCTTGGACAAGATTCGTTATGAATCCATTACTGATCCAGACAAGATCGAACCTTGGGTGTTTGCCAACACAAAACGCGGGATTTTTTGTTGAAGAGGTGGAGCTACAAGAAGCCGCCTTGAAAATAGATGATCGTTTCGGGAGTATCAACGTTAATATCCCAGTGAATCTTATTTTGAAGTAAAGTTGCTAGGTGTTCCATGCTGCTCATTGTGATAATACATGAGAGTTGAGCAAAAGGTCCTTAACAGGGGCCTTCATTGCGAAGGTCCTGGGGCATGCAATTATCAGTCTCGGCTAAAGTTTTTTCCTGAAATCGCGAAATATTTTTTTATTGGCTAAAGATTTGGCGAAAGTTTAGACATATGTGACATGTATATTTGTCTCGACCAATGTTCAAAAGCATGTTTACCAGGAAGGAAGGCCATGGCAACTCCAAACACATGACTTTTGTATCTTTTGTTCTTCCCATGACATCAGGGCCCTGGGCATTTTGTGAATGTATCGGTGAATTTGAAAAATGTTCCAATTCACTATATAGGTTTATCTTTCGCAAAAGTTTTGCTAAAGCCTTGGCGAAGGACGGCCTTCATTTGAAGGCTAGGTGGCCTAAACTGTGGGCTTGCTAAGGCTTCTTTGCAGGAGTACTGCAGTTTGGGCGTGGAAGTGTCAGAACTGGCCGGTGAAGGTGAGCAAGGACCAAAATACTATGCAAAAACATCGAACCTGAATGTGCAGCATTGTAGCCACCACAGAAAAATTACGGTGGCTCATTTGTCCGAGGTCCTGTTCCATACTCGCCTGATGTACCGCTAAAGTTAAACATGGATATGGCGAAAGTTTGGCGAAAGAAAAAATTTTCTTCGGCGAAGATGTCCTTTTCCGTGTGCAAGAATTTAGAACAAACCCTCACGTCAATTGATGGATCTGGGGTATCAAAACACATTGGAATTGACTATATAAGCACATAAATTCACATAATATATTATATTTACATGTATAATGTATTGAATCTTTTATGTATATAAACATGTGTGTTTTCTTCGAATCGCACATACTTTCTTTCTGCAGAGTCAACTCTTGGATTGCAACATTTTGATAAATCATCAGCTCAGGAAGCACAGCCCAATTTCTTCATCAAGATCATCCCAGACAAGACCAACTCCACCTTGACCATTGAGGAACGAAATCACTCACAGAACTCCTTTGATAATCTTTGAGACAGAACTTTTTTGAGGTCATGCCTTTGGAAATATGTTGTGTAGGGTACCGTTTGGTTGCAACCTGCCAGGACTCCGGAATTGGCATGACCAAGAACGATGCTTTGCCAGAGATTCATTATTCGTTTTTGGGAAGCTGTTGCAATGAAAATCTGAAGGGTGGCAATGTCACTACAATTTCACCAAAATCAGAGATGTAAATTTGGTGAAATGGCTGGCTTCGAAATGTTTGTTTGAAGTCCAAGACCCACATGTAACCATTGAAAAACTGCTCATCTTGAAACTTGACGCATTTGTTTGCACCTTTGGAAAACCCGAAAAGCAAGGAGTTGATCAACAACTTGGGCACCATCGCGAAGTCAGGCACCAAAGCCTTTATGGAGGCCATGGCAGCAGGTGGCGACATCTCCATGATCGGTCAGTTTGGTGTGGGTTTCTACAGCGCCTACTTGGTCTCTGACAAGGTGCTGTTGTGGGAGATTGTGAGTTTCAATGAAAGTTGAAGGATGGGGTTTTGTGATAAAACAATGACCACTGTTCATGGATTGGGGGTGAAGATTTTTGAGTTGTGGCAACCTGACACCAATGTTGTGCGTCACTGATTTGATCGACCAAGCGGATTTGATCGACCAAGCTTCTACGATGACACCTCCTGGATTTCATCCTCGGTAGAAGCGGGCATCACCATGTTGCTGTTTTTTCTTCTGTGCATCAACTTCATGGTGATGGCGAAGTTCATCCCACACAGTTTGAAGAGGCGCGTGCAAGGCGCATGCATTGAGATTTGCAGAATTGCAAGCAGAGCTGCACGGTTTTTCGCTGTGTTGTTTTCATGGCTGAGCATCCAATTCAAGTCATTGACTGTTGCAAGCAAATTCGAGCACAGATACAAATGCAGACATAAAACAAAAAATGCAAGAAAAAAAAATTAGATTGCACACACGGCTAACGAGTGAACCTTTGCGCTTGTTAGCAATTCGTTGCATGCATCACCTGGTGTTACAATGTCGTTTCGTTGGGTCTGTTCGACACAGCTGGGGTCGTCACACACGTTTTAGGAAAGCACCCAAGAAACACAAGCGCCAAAAGAGATTTGGAAGACGTAGGCACAAATACAAAGCCGAACATAACAGTGACACGGCACACAATAGCACATGTAGCACACACCAGTGTAACACACTCAGAGGAGGAGGAGGCGCAGGAGGTAGTACAGTCACAGCACGGAAAAGAGAAGAGAAACTCCTAGCTGCTCTCACAGATTTGCTTCACTCCTTCAACACGAATCCTGCAGAAGACACCAAAGGAATGCACGTTTCGCCCCACAAGGGCCCTGGAAAGGGAAAAGGGGGTAAAGGAAACAAAGGTAAAGGAGGAAAGGGACCTGCGCAGCCTGTGCAACAGTCCTTTTACACTTCCTTCCCATCTACTCCTACTCCAGACACCCGCAGCCCAAAGCCACCAAAGCGAAAGAAAAAGAATACTCTGCTTCAAGCATTAAGCCTACTGGTGGAAAGATACAGCAAAAACCCCCTGCACAGACTGAGTCAACTGACCACGTCAGCGCTGCAAGGTAAACTCACCTTAGATGACACGCAACATCTGGAACAGCCACAGAAGCCAAGCACTGCCCAAGTGAACAAAACCCACAACAAAGAGTCAAGACCGCAACCCAGCACCGGTGGAGAAAACCAGAACGAGTCCTGGGTACAAGCGGTCAAAAAGAAAAATGCCAAGCCCGCATCGCCCTGGAAACCAACACTTTGTCCAACAGGCTGGGCTCCAGGGGCTATCATGACAGAACAAAGACTGAAACTAGATTTAGAAGCAGGAAAAACGCCAGAAGGCCAAGTCACATGGTGTACCTCCACCGCCTCCGCGGCAGAGTGCAAAGACTTGGCTACAATCCATGGGATCACGAAGCCTTTTGCATTGTTAACACAAGAGCAGTTTCAAGAAGGAGAGCCGAGACTGATTGGTGTCAACACCAGTAAACAATCCAAACAGCTTCAAAAGTTCTTTGTGGCCGCCTTAGCCACAAACCTGCCAGACCTCCCAGCCAATACGGTCACGACCAGCACGCACAAGCCAGAAGAAACCCAGTTGGTTGTATTTCGAGTTAGCATACCAAAACAGTTCCTTACCAAAGACCGCTGGCAACATGTGCTTCAAAGTCCGGGTAGGGCCCTCACTGCCATTACTGAGACTTCCGAGATACATTCTACCTATGGATGGCATAGCACTACCCAAGGCACAAGTGACAAGAACACAACGGTCCTAGAAGGATACGTGAGAGTCACAACCAAAGGAGCCGATTCAGTCCACAGACAATGTGGACGTGGAGGAGTCTTTGCCAAACCACTCACAAAGCTGCAAAGCACACTTTGCATCCAACCAGTGCAGTGGATCACAAAAGACCATTGTGAAACAGACACCCAATATTATGACAGAGTTTGCACCATGGCCGGAACCTCCAATAAGCCAATGGCACTGCGCACTGGCGGGGGGTCCTGTTTGGGAATCCGCTACATTGATGGCAGTCCACCTCCTGCTACAGCCAATGCCTGGCGAGTGTCTGGTGCTCCACTTTGGTTCAGAGACAATGACATGCAAGCTGCACTTCAGGGAGCCAACTGGAAAGACATCACCATTCTCAGCCCACCACAAGGCAGAAAACCATGGTTGATCAAAGCCACCGCGCCACACAATCCACCTCCCGAAATCTCAGGAATCACAGTTGGTGAATTCACCCTCATGCTGTCACGGGTGGCGCCGCGCACACCAAACATCTTAGAGACACGTAAGCAGAAAGCAGGAACCTGGTGGAAAGATAATGCACAATACCCTGTTGAAACCGCCAACCCGCATGATGAGAAAGAGGATGATAATGACACACCAATGGAGACAGTGACAGAATCTCACCCAACTGGTACTGCTCCTGCTCGACCAGCCATGCAATCAAGTCAGCCTAAGAAAAAGGCGAAAAAACGCACAGACATGTTGCAAGACTTCAAGCTACTCGAGTGCGGAGGGGGTGGAGCATGTGGCTACAATAGCATCGCCGCAGCCTACTACATGATGAAAAACCCGAAGCAAAAGCAACCTGCCATAAAAGACTCAGAAACCATGGGCAAAACACTGCGCCAACAAGTGAAGGCCCACGTGGAAAAACATAGCACTGACTACCAAGCTTCTTGGCACCAAGATCCAGAATGGACCAATGAAACGGAAGGTGGAGAAATTCCAACCTCATTTGCGGATTGGGTAACCAGCTTGTTGCGGCCAAAAAGATGGATCTGCCATCACACTATCCGAGCTGCTGCTACCCGCTTGGGCTGCCACATCACTGTGCTCTTAGACAATGATACTGCTCAAAGACCAATCCACATCAGATGTCCCAATAAGAAAGCCAAGACGCTGGTCGTGCACTTGGCCAACAAACACTATCAAGCCGTCATTCCAGTTGAAGGGAAACCTTGGCCATCCAGCTGGATTCAAGAAGCAGATGATATTAGCATAGTTCCCAGAGCGGGCGGAAAGGAATGGATTCTTCAGACACCTCAAGCAAAGAGACCAAGAACGCCAACGGCGAGTGCCTCCAGACACTCCGCCTTTGCCTTTCCTATAGTTGCACACCAAGAGAATCTATCAGTGGGAGCTTTCCCACTAAAACTCCAAAAAGCCAATCTCCGACCAACCTTATTGATGGATGGATGCCAGCTGCTACACCGGTCAGTAGCAAAAGTGCAAAAGATGTCGCTCACCAAGCTCTCCGCACATGGACTTGCAGCCATTGCACTATGATCATCACCGGTCGTACCGGTCCTGAAGGAAGCGAAGAAATGCCCATATGCAAGCCAGGCATCAAAACATTCCAGCACACTTGCGAGCCAGACAGATTCCCATAAAAGAAATCATTGAGGCCAAAGCTGACATTTCTCAAATTGGTTGGGCATGTCCATTCTGTCCTGCCAAATTACCCATCTTGCCAAAAGGAAAGCAGCGAGAAAAATCCATTCGGCATCACTATGCCACCAAGCACAAATCCCGAGACACCAGTCTCGCAGCCATACACAAAGCCAGGGCCCAGAGAGCCCGGAAAGACAAGACAAGTCAACCAGTCTGGACGGCTGGAAAAAAGAAAATGTCATTGACATTAGCCAGAACCAATGACAGCAAAAGAGATTACTGCAGAGGAGGCCATCAAATGCGGAAAATCCCCTACAAGGAGGGGGAGTGGCCTCGAGTGAGAAGCAACATCAACCGCTCCACCACATGCACATTTACTTGCGTTGAATGCCTAAAAATTGGGCCTTATGACAAAAGATGGGACTCGCCTTGCATTGGGAAAGTTTCGCCCAAAGGGCATATTGTGTGGAATCGTTTGCAATCCTTTCCCACAGCTGTTGGCCTGCTGTTGCATGCGTGGAAAATCACAAAGTCGCAAGCAGACCGAAGGTTCCAAAAATTGGTGGAAGATGGAATCGAGCCACACCCTGGCCCGTCAAATCCTCTCAAAAGAAGACGTCAGAATTTGAAAGTTGGATCGCTCAATACCGGTGGAGCACCGGGCGTCTGGAGGGCAATCAACACTTTGCTACCTGACCTTGACGTGCTCTGCCTACAAGAAGCATCCCTGGAGGCCAGTGAACTGGCAGCTGTGTGCCGAACGCTCCAACAAAAGGGGTACTCCGGCTTCTTCGCTCCAGGTCAAAGCAAAGGTGGTGGGGTACTCACCATTGTTCGTTCACACACAAAGCATAAGTTTGTCAGCTGCCACAAAGAGGATCTTCACCAACATGTATTAGTCGAGGTGGGAGATTGGCTCTTTCTGAATTCCTACATTGCACCTCGCCCTGGCCTACTGGAACTTGGAATGGAAAGAGGCATCGCTCTACAAGTTGAAGCTAAAGCAAACGAAGGCAATCGTCCTTGGGCTTGGATTGGCGATTTCAACACCATCCCTGAAACCATGGCACCAGCAGCTGCACAACACCAAGGCCATCTGATTTATAGTCAAGCTACTTGGAACGGGAAAAAGCACATTGATCAGCTGTGGAGCAACCGCAAAGACCTATGGAAAAATGCTCAGCATACGCACGACAGACTAAGTGACCACAGAGTTATACGCTNCCAAGCCGAAGTGGCCATGTCTTGGAATCAACCAATTGCTCATTTCGCCCTCCAAAAGCAACACAAATGGGTTACCCCACCGGGGTATACCTTTACTGAATGGCGAGAACAGATTGAACAAAGCTGGAACCAGTGCACTCATTTGGGATCTACAAGTTCTTTAATGACTCTGCTGGATAACAAGACACCAGATATGCATGATGTCAACTGCACTTGGACACAATTCACTGAAGTATTACAGCACCAGATTTACAGCCATGCTGCGACCTCTTTGGAACCACCGGCTAATCCGGACTTCCACAGGACCTTCAAGCAGTGGCAGCAGGCAGCAGCTGCTGCCTCACCAAAGGGCCACAATGATTCAAACACGATTGTGGTGCCCAAAAAGATTGGTCGGAGTGTGCAATCAATGGCCGAACGAAAGCAGTACAACTGGCTGAAACGTGCCTCGAGACTCTTGGAACTTTGTCACCTTTCAAAGTTGCACCTTCCCGAAGCACAAAATTTGGCCAGACGATTGGATATCAATGCACAAAGCTTTAGAAATGCACCACAACTTGCCGTGCAATTGAAAAGCAGTATCCATTTCAAGCAACAACAGCTTTGGGCGGCACAGGCACAGCAACGCCAAAGGATTCTTAGTGATTGGCGCAGTGCCATGCAAACCAATACGAGGGCAAGACACAAATGGGTTAAGCAATCCAATCAAACCATGGTGCCTCAAATCATGAGTCATGAGGATGCTCTTTTGGAAGACACTGCCGTACTCAACGCCATTTATCAACACTGGAGTGAAGTATGGGATGCCGCGGCAGCTCAACCCTTGCAGACTAAGCTGAACACGATACTTCGCTCTCTCCCTACGAAGCAACCATGCAAGGGTAGACCAACATTGCCGGAGTTCAGCAAAGCCAGAAGTAGACTCAGTGGAGCTGCTGGACCTGATGGTTGGACAGCTGACGAGATCAAATGTTTCCCACGTCAATTGAACGCTTTGTTCGTTGCAGTTACAGAGCAATGGGAAAGGGCTGGTTGTACTCCGCAACCTTTAACCTTCTCCCGTCAAGTCAATCTTGCAAAAACTGGAAAAATCACTGATGGTTGCTGCCAGGTCTCCAATCTCCGACCCATCAATGTCTACAGCTTGTGGTATCGGTGGTGGGCTTCTACCTGGGCTTCTTGCAACATCATCAGACATTGGCGTCACGATCTCCTGCCACCCGAAATCTGTGGAGGGCCTTCGTCACCAGGAAGCGAATGGATTGCCAGCAAGCTATCCGATGCCTTGCCGCGATATGGGTTTCTATGCACAGTTGACTACTCCCTGGCCTTCGACCACGTTGATGGCTATGTAGCATGTCAAGCACTGAAGCAAGCTGGTGTGCCTGCCGGCCTTCACAAGATACTATTGCACCAGTGGACTAATCAACGTCGTCTACTGCAGTGGCAACAAAGCACGCACACTGAGATCCTTACTCCGAAGCTCAGCATCCCACAAGGTGACCCTCTCAGCCCGATGACCTTAAATCTCATCATGGCAGCTGGTCATGCTTTCGTTCAGCAAGACACACCAGCCCCAGCCCACCATCGTCTTCAGGCCATAGACAGAACATGGGTAACTTCATCGACCCAATTGCTCATTGATACCTTGCAGTCCTGGACTGGATTCAGCAATGCAATGGGACTCAAAGAAAACCCCGGAAAAACGCAGCTCACCTATAGCTGTGGCGAAGCCAAAAAACAACTGTATGACTACTTGGAAGTCCAGCCTCACCTGAGGCAAAAGATGCTCGACTCCGCTGTGATCCTGGGAATATGCACTATTGGGACTTCATCAAAGCTTCATCCCAAAGAAAGGATGAGACTGGAAGAGGGCAAGAAACTATGCGCACGCATCGGCAAACTCCCTGTCGCACACCACCTCAAGCTCGAAACCATCAGATGTCTGGCAATCAGCAAGTCGGCCTATGGATGGGTCAACAAGACCCCGCCCAAAACAGTCATGGAGAACTTCAACAAACAGGCCCGCACAGCTCTCAAAAGCTTTCGAGGTGGATGTATTCACTTGCGAGCCCTACTAGTTGGTGCTACTTCCAGCCTGGATATGGTCATTGGGTCAAGGCAAGTGTTGCTCTACTTGCAGCGCAAAACGACAGAAAGATGGAACTCATTTATGGAACAATCATCTTTCTTAGCCACACAGGCCAAGAAATTCCTACATTCCACGGGATGGAATCAAGTTGGAAACACTTGGAGGCATGCACATGTGGCCGAGTGGATGGTCCCACCACAACTGTCTCCAAACGACAGAGGTGCCATTGCGCACAAACTTCGTGAAGGTTGGCGTGCCATGCACTGGGATCTTTTTCGTTATGGCCCTCGCCGTGAAGCTGCACTACTCCGAGATCAACCGTTTAATCCCAGTAGATTCGAGGTCGCCAGACAAGTTGCTTCAAATTGTTATGGGGCAGCTTTTGGAATCATGTGTGGGGCCTTCCTCAGCCCTGCGCTTCATGCCCAACGACCCGATGTGGGACCTGAACATGCTGCTTGCCCATTCTGCCCACAGCCAATGGCGGATCACAACCACATTTTCTGGCAATGCAATCGCAGACCGAATTGCATACGCACATGCCAACCCAAAGATTCTTTGCAGAGAAGATTTGGATGGCCTACAAACCAAGGAGATGAACATGATATGCTACTTTTGGAAGCCATGACAGAAGTCGCAGAAATGGTTCAAGAACATCGATCGAAAGTCATTCCAGCCTCGTCACAACATTGGCAAAGTTCCATCACGTACCGTCCAAAAGGACTGCAGCTCATCAATTTCTACAAAGTCAAAAAGAAGCCCAAAACTGTGAAAAGTCGTCGCCGTGTGCAACGACAGCAGTGATTCTGAGCTCTTCACAAGCCGCCGAGGAAGGCGGCTCCACCAATGCTGTACGTCACTGACTATGTCTCTGACTATGTCGACCAAGCGGCAGCATTTTAACAGTCTCTCTTTTTTTTACCCCAACNTGTCTCAGGTTCGCGTGATTAGCAAACACAACGATGACGAGCAATACATCTGGGACACTTGCCTGGTAAGTCAAAGAAAATGAACTATGACTATGAATGTTTGGAGTGTTTTCACTTCATCTCTCTTTAAGTGAGCTTTGTTTCAAGAGTTGCTGAGGAAAGTGGCGCTGGTGGAAGTTTCACAGTGCAAAAGGACACGGAGTTGGTCCATGGAGAGATCAAGCGAGGAACCAAAATCATTTGCTACCTCAAGGAGGATCAATCCGAGTTCCTGGAGGAACGACGTTTGAAGGACTTGGTGAAGAAACATTCCGAATTTATTGGCTTCCCAATTGAGCTCTATGTGGAGAAGAGCAAGGAAAAGGAGGTCACTGATAGTGAGGATGAAGGTGAGGAAGAGAAGAAGGAAGAAGGTGATGAGCCAAAGATTGAAGATGCTCGGTGAGCTGGTGATCCCTTCACCTCTGAATTTTTTCAGACCTTTTCCCATTTTTTTTCCTTGGCAAGGTAGATCCCAAAGAAAAGTTGGAAAAACTCGTGCTTTCCTCCGGTTGTTCCCTCAGGAAGTCGATGAGGAGAAGGAGAAGGAGGACAGGGTGAAGAGGGTGAGACGTTTTTAAGAACATTTAAAAAAACTCAGTGTTGTTCTTCGTTCAATTTTTAAACAAACACCTCAGGAGAAGAAGAAGAAGACTAAGAAGGTGAAGGAAGTCTCCCACGAATGGGAGCAGCTCAACAAGAACAAACCTTTGTGGATGCGAAAATCTGAGGATGTGACCAATGAAGAATACGCCAGCTTTTACAAATCCTTGTCCAATGACTGGGAAGATCATTTGGCTGTGAAGCATTTCAGCGTGGAGGGTCAGTTGGAATTCCGTGCTTTGTTGTTTGTTCCTCGTCGGGCACCATTTGACCTCTTCGAAACCAAGAAGAAACGCAACAACATCAAGCTGTACGTGCGTCGTGTCTTCATCATGGATGATTGTGAGGAGTTGATGCCTGAGTGGCTCAATTTTGTATCTTATCTCAAAAAAAAAGGTTGGTTTGTTGGTTGAGTTTGTTGTTTAATGATGTTTAATGATGTTTCCTTTATATCTATATCCTATTATTTGATATTATTTGTTGATCTGTGCAATTTGAAACTTTGAACATGTTTTTTCTTTAACGATGCTGCATGGAAACCAACCCAGGTGAAAGGTGTGGTCGACTCCGAAGATCTTCCATTGAACATCTCTCGCGAGACCTTGCAACAGAACAAGATTTTGCGAGTGATCAAGAAGAACTTGGTGAAGAAGTGCCTGGAGATGTTCGCAGAAATTGCCGAGAAGAAGGATGATTACAAGAAGTTTCTCAGATCTTAACTTGTTGGTACTTGTTCCGAATCTTTCCTGTTTCCCAAAGAAACTGTATATATATATATAGATCCTCATCATTCTCAGTTCCTCCATTGTTTTTTACACCTTTTTTTTCGAGGTTCTACGAGGCCTTCGGCAAGTGCTTGAAGCTTGGTGTACATGAAGACTCCACCAATCGCACCAAGATCGCGGAGCTCCTCCGATTTCACACCTCTAAGTCTGGCGATGAACAGATCAGCTTGAAGGAATATGTCGACAGAATGAAGGACCTAAATGGGAGAAAATGTTGAAATTCCAAAAAAAGGAGAAAAATCGAAAGTGTTTGTGTAAAGGAATGTCTTTACTCACCTTACACTCCGATTCTTTGCAAAGTTTCATGTTTTGATAATTTGTCTAGATCATTTCCAATCTCAGGAGGGTCAGAACGACATTTTCTATATCACTGGTGAGAGCGTTGCAGCAGTCTCTTCCTCACCCTTCTTGGAGACCTTGCGCAAGAAGGGCATCGAGGCGTTTTGGGGAGGATTAGATTTCAGCAGTGGTGAGCACCCCGACATGGAGGGTCGATGTCAGATGTTGGGAGAAAATACTTCATCTCAGTGCTGCAATGTGTGACAGGAACTCTCATTTAAGATGGGTTTTGTATAGAGGACCTTGCTTCTTCAGGTGTTGTACATGGTGGACCCCATCGATGAGTACGCAACTCAGCAGCTCAAGGAGTTTGATGGCAAGAAGCTCAAGAGCACCACGAAGGACAGGGTCCAAAAATAATCACCAACCGTTACATGAGAAAATCAACCCCAAACAAATTGACACATATTGTCCCTTGGTGATGTAGGGTTTCTGCAATTCTTTAGGGATTGTTTCAAGTGATTATGACAAACCCTGAAGGAAGGTCTGGACATCGACGACGAGGATGAGAAGAAGAAGTCAGGAGCTCAGAAATTGAAGAAGTGAAAGATGAAGTGTATCATCGTAAAAAGGTGTCATGGGTTACCTATAATGACAAACCTGGGAATATTGCATGATATTTCTATGATCCCTTTCTCCAGGTGCGTTTTAAACGTCTCCCTCTTTTTCGGTAGTTCAACATGTCAACGACTCAGCGACTTGAGGATTGAAGAGTTGAAGGCTGAGTTTGAGCCCTTGACCAAGTTGATGAAGGAAGTGCTGGGTGACAAGGTACCGCTTGAAAGTTCACGGTAGTTGAAAAAATCTTTTGACGAACAAATCTGCATGTTTGGTTTTTTTCTCATATGTACGTTATGGATCGTTATGGCTCAAGATAAGTACATCCCCCGGAAATGAAGCTACCAATACAGATGTGCATACTAAATGTACTATGGTTCTATGTACTTGAAAAAATATGTGGCCAATTTCGTTNCAACAGGAATGTATATAATCAATTTTCAGGATTTGATGTGAACTTGCATATTCTCATAAATTCATGATGTAAAAAAACGTTTTTTTTTACGGCAAAAATCAGGCGCAGTGCATAGCATTTCACATTCAACAATGACATCCCCCTTGAATTTACCCTAGAGGGGTTGGACCCACCCAACTTGAATTTACCTTGAATTTCAACGGGGATACAACGACCATTTTTCAAGTGATTGTCAGATATCACTCCATTCAAGACTCCACTTGCTTTCCCTAAGTCTCCCTAGCCTCCTCGCGCTCGTCCCGGAGAGCCCGCACACATCGTTTTTTTGCGGATTTTTTGTTGTTTTGGAATCTTCTTGAAAAAAGGTGACCGAATCCCTTGGGAAGTTCTTTGGGGACCTCGTTTTTGAAGGTTTTAACAGCAAAAACAAATGGGGTTGTAGTTGTTTCTGTCGATTTTTCTTCTCCAAAGAAAATCAGCTTTGATTTTCCACCACCCAAAAAAAAACACAACGAATTGCTCTAATTGGAAAAAAAAACAACCAGCAACAAAACACCTGTGATATTGGCTCGCAAGATTCAGTTAGCTCAGTTTGAATCTACTTGGCCGACTTAGAAAAGGACATACAACAACGAGGAAGACTTGATGTCTCAAATGATATTCTAGTTACGAGAGATCGTGATCTTTTACCCCGAAATGCATTGTAACCCAGAGAAATCAGCTGCATCTTTTTCACCCCCGGAAATTGTTGTGGGGGTGAAATGACCTGGTTGTTTCATGTTGTTTCAACATGTTTCAACGTACTTCCATGGGTTTGATCTCCTTTTTTTTAGGATGAAAGCTGTGCCCAAAATTCAAAGTCTCTAGACATAAAACAAAATGATTGGTCAATGTGGAGACGTTGGAACCACATGGACTTGCCGGATCTACTCCGCATCCAGTAGTGGCAAATCAAGGTTTTTTTATGGGCATCCCCTACTAAAATGTAACAATCCTGGTGACTGGCATCCTAAGTGGGGGCTAGACCCAATGGACTTGTCGATTCATTCATCTCCTCTGCATCTGTAGGTTTCAACATGGCGAAGATCTCGCAGAATCTTGATCCAAAAGGACCTGAAAATCCATCAATAGGAGCACCAGGTCGGCCATTTGAACAAGTCAGGATCTTTTCGATCACATTTTGATCACTGTACATTTCATCACCCTTCAAGGTCTGAAATTATAAACAAGATGATGGCTTTAAAGGTGTTCAAAAGCTGTTTTGGAACCAAGAATCATGAGATTCTTTGTCTCAAGAATTTGACCCACAGCAACAAGTTCCTCAAAAAGACGTGGTTTTTCGCTTCGATTTCTTTGGGTGAAGCAAACTGTGGAATCTAAGCCGCTATTTTGAGCAGAATTCTCGTCTCTCTTTTTTTGGCATTTCAATATTGAGAGGTGTCGTTTTTTGGTGACCTCGTGTGATTTCCGCAAGCAACTGGGCACCTCAGATTTCTTTTTGTCTGACTCTTTTGTTTGCTGCATTTTTGTTTTCGGCTTCAACAACAAAAAATAGGGGGTAGTCCACTCCCGCTTGGCCCACATTTGTGGAGAAAGTGGCAACTTTTCGGCACTTGTCTGCCGAGTGTCTCAAGTCTGGTCCAGCGCAAAAATATGTGACTGTTTCGTCGTTGACTCAACGCAACTGTTGACATTCGCATTTATCGGTGACATATCTGTGCTTCATCAACTTGGTAGTAGCAAGTCTCATAAGAATCACAAGCTGAACCATTTTTGGGGTACCAGACTTCAGAACTTTTACATAAAGGTGTTAATGAAGAGGCCAGGCAACAGGAAGAGGGATCTGGGCATGCTATTCTGTCGGAACAAAAAGAATTGGCAAAAGTATGCAAAAGTGATGTCAGAGAAAAGGCTGTTGTGAGTGATTTTTTGGATTTATGTCCGAAATTGCACCAAAGTGGTGCAGAATCAATCAAACACCCCAAAATGGTTGCTGGTTGCCATTCATTCAACTTCAAAAATATTTCCTTGTGCACCCTAATTCATGAAGGAATTTTATATTTTTCCAGCTGCATATAGGGTTCCCAAATTGTCCGCAAAATCCTGTCGCTCCAAGTGACCTCTCTCTTAACACACCAAGATAGGTGACACGTGTGTTGTATCCATCGTCCCATCTGGGACGAATCTCGCAATTTTTGACACATTCGGGTGGTTGAAGAGTGATTTTCCGAGTTGTATCACTATAAAGATTCGTTTGACAAGCGCATATTTTTGTTGCTGGGCTCCCAAGTTGAAGTTTTTCCCAAATGTTCACCGCTAAAAGAACGGTTGAAACCACCTGTGTTTCCTGAAACTTACATGACTCCAGCAAAAACAAGACACGAAATGCCTCATTTTCAAAGAAATTCCGGGCAATGTTACTTTTAAGGAGAGTGGGAGAATAGACATGAATAACAAGTTCTTGGAAGACAAGATTGCACAATTTCTTCCTTTTCAAAATATCCACTCTGCAACCCTCATCCAAATAAGGCTGAGTGCTTTTAGACCGATGGCCTAAGGCCAACCGACACTTTGCACCGCCGCAGCCGAAAGGTGCGAATCTGTGGCATAGCATTGATGTACTTTCCCCCTATCAGATACAAAAGTTGCCAAATGACAAAAAAAGTTCCAGAAATTGTTTTGGCATTGTGGGAAAATTGTTGTTTTGCCCCGAAACAGAATTATCCTTGATTTTTATATGGTGCCGAATAGGTACGTTAGGAGTCAGTACTCGCTCGTTCCTTACTCCTGTAATGACTCAAAAAATTCGCAGAGGATCCCTTCATTGCTCCAAAACCAACCCAACTATGTAATTTTTGCCGTTTTCTATCGTTTTCTTATATCATTTTTTTTGTTGGCTTTCCGTCGTCACCTGCTTTCAATATGATTTGGCTATCGAACTGGTTTGAAGTTGTCACACTTCCAGCCACAGGCCGCCGGCACCGCCGCTTTCGGCACATGCTGTGTGATGTTGATTTGCACATCGTCGTCGTCGGATTTGCACGTGACATACACCGGTCGACGAAAAAAAACATGGCCATCAGTGGAAAGGGGACGAAACCTGAGCAAAGACCGAGGCAAGGACTTTTCCAGCCATGAATGAAATTGAGGAGTGTGAGCATGAAATGGACACTTAGAACCACAAGACCCCCGTATCATGTAAGTTTCATGGGAAGCTGTAAGCCCATCCCCAAATTCCCACCCAAGAAATAAGGCCTTCATAATCCGTTAGTAACCAACCCACTTGAAGATATTTGCGCACAAAGTGCGCACCAAGCTACCAAAAAAGATGGTGAGAAGTCGACATGGTCTTTCAGTTTTAGAAAAATTCAGAGAACATTTTCTGATTTGAAAGGCGAAAATAAGACCTGCATAGAAACCAGGAGGTAGCTGGGAAGCTTCTTGTCTCCCTATCATGAAGGGATTGAGATATACCGCCAGCTCGTTAGCTACAAAGCACAGAAGTGGCCCATCAGCTTCCATCATGTGTGCAAGTGCAAGGGACGTTCTCATCCCACCCCACCCCACCTCAACCCCCATGTCCAAAAAAAAAGCAAAACGCTGCCCTGGTTTCTGGGTCATTAGGCAAAAACAACCTTGAACAGGCAATAAACAACCAATATCATTCTCAAATCTAGCAAATTCCATTTGATAGAAACATAGGCAACATCAGCAACCACCAAACCCACTAGCATTGCAACTTGATGAATTTGGGAGATCCTTGTTCTTGGACCTGTTCATTTATCATAAATCTACGGATGACCAACACGCACCTCGCGGAGAGGGTCTTCACCGTCGAACTGGAACCGCCTCAAATGTGTTTGAGGGACTTGAGGATGGACGCACTCGTGCATCAGTTGCTGTTGAAATCGTCTAAACAAATATCATACAATTACAGGGGATTACAGGGTATGTCGCAATTGGTCATAATTTGTATTCCACGAACCCAATCATTTTGAGCTACATATTCAAAGGTACACCCCTGAAAACCAACGGCTGGAACCTAAATATCCCTCAATTGAAAAGGAAAATCATCTTCCATCCACCTCCATTTTTGGGTTCCAAGTTAATTTTCCATGGTGTACTTGGGACAGGATTCGATCTTACCCCTTCCTTCGCAAAATTCCGAAATTACTTTTTAGCTCCCTTGCTCCGAAATGATCTGGGTCATCCCCGGCTCCATAAGAATTGCAAATGGCTTTGTTTCAATAGCAGGAACCCCCAAAATCAACTGGAAATAGTTGATATCAGCAAGAAATCAACAGATTTTTGTTATCAAACTTTGAGACATACTTATTCTTGAGTTCAATCTTGTCTTAAATATCGAACTGACTCAAGGTTTTGGATTTGAGAGACATCTACCCGAGAATTTTTGTCAGCAATGATCCCATCAGTCAACCTGGAAAACCGCGTAACAAGATCAAGTTTTTAGGCAAATTACTCTTTGGCCGGGTCTGTTACGTCCGTGAGGATGGTTTTGGCAGAGATCCATAGAAATGAGATCGGATATCTGCTGCTATCCAACATGATACAAATTTAAGAGCAATGACTATTTGGCTACTCTGCTTCAGGAAGTGTTCCTGTTTCAACCTCCTGAACAGAAAAGTGAACAAACATCCTACTACAAAAGTAAACAGTGAGAATTCCGAAACTGGAGAATATTATTTTGATCACGACCTGTTTGGTTCTTGAAGCACTCATTCATGGGAATACCCTGTGCTCACTAGATGTATCATTGTCGATTGAAGGTGTTCCTCCACCCATCCCAACCAGTGGCGCACCAGCGCTCGTGGCAGATTGGCTTCAATTCGTACCTGGCCCAAATGGTAAACTCATCTCAACGTGGAGACGAGGTCTGGACCTGGAGGGTAACATGGGTTTTCCAACTTAGGATATTTCTCACCGCCCGAAAATCCATCAGGATGATAGTTTTTTTCAGCTTCCCCTTTCCATGATGGCATCCTAGGAGAGTTATATACATCCTAGGCTTCTCACTCAAATGGGGTGATTGGTGTAGTCTCATATTCGTCATGCATAGGCATCCTAACAAACCAAGCGTATCAGGATCGGATATAAAAACTGCAAAACTACTTGCAGTTAATGTGGCATCTGAATTCAGTTTTAGCCCTTGCTGGATTGTTCAGTGCTAGATGCATCCTTTCTTTCAGAAGGATGATCAACAAACATCAACAAAATCCCATTATTATCCAATTCTTTCAGCTTTCATCCAGCAACAAACCTTAAACAACACCAAATCAATGAGACACATCCCCGAACTCTCCCAGTTTTGAGAAAAGTAAGTTCCTGATCAAGGAATGCCAAACCTTTTTTTTCACTTTTCAGAAATGGCAACAAAAATTCACCTGTTTCAAACTCCTCGTTGAGTTTTTTCCAGCTGTCCCTCCTCCTTTATGGTTGGGGTTTGTTGTTAGCTGCTCCGTAGTTGAAAACCACGCGAACCCAAACCCACCAGTGACTTACTGGTTCCAAAGTTTCCTCAGTTACCATGGCTAGGGCAGGATCTTGGCAGGATCACACATAGGATCCTAGGATACTAACATTACCTGTGTAACACTAATCTTCAAGGAAGTCTGTTTGAAGTCAATGAAAAAACACTCAAAACCAACCAACCCTTTGCTTACTGACATCAGGCATGGGATAAGTCCACAAAGTACCAAACCCTAACTGCAGATTGACTTCAACAAAAAGGCAAGAAAAACATTGAGATACCTTGAATTAAATCTTTATCACTTTTGGTGCAAAAAAACCACTTTTGATCAATTTACTAGAAAACTGTTTCCTTTTTGACATCTCATATGGTTCCTATGTTCCTGGTTCCCTTCGCACCATCATTCGCCCTGTTTCCTTTTCGCACCTGGCGTCCACTCCGATGTGGAGGTGGAGAAGTAGAGCCATGGTCGCTGCGCTCGCGTGGCGCTGAGCGCTCGGGGGCAACGGAAGACACCTCCTTGGGTACCTGGCGAAGGGTGGATGGTATTCCCAAAAAAAGGTTGCCTGAAGATTGTCCTGTAATGTTGACCCTGGATTAATAAACCTCATGGTTGTTTCATTGGGGGGGTCCCATGTTAAAGGGGATTTATCACCTTTGGGGATACCCCCCTTAATAATCACTATAAGGGTTTATTAATCCGGGGTTGACATTACAACAAATTCACAACACATTAAGATGGGAGTTGATGGTTTATGGTTGATGATGATAATATCTGATGGTGATTCTACCAAACCTGTATTTTTAAACTTCATAGCCATAGTTCTTGCCTTCGGGAAAAGCATGCAACCCCCGCGCGATCATTAATTCCTCAACAACAATTAAACAAGTTCAACCATCTCGTAAAATTGATCATCTACCAACCTGGAACCACCTTAAATGAAAGGTGATTTTCCTTAACATCTCTGTACACAAATAACCTATTTTTTAGAATGAACAAGTTGAGTTTTACACCCCCGAAAAACCAGCATGGAACCCAAATATTGATGGTCTGTACATGTTTTTCCTTTTCCAAGGCGGATTTTTTTTTCCGGTTCCATGTTAGCTTTCGGGGTTGTAATCCCCACTTCCCATGAAACTTCCCCATTCTCAACCTGAATCACGCGCTTCTTAATATCCAGCAATTCCTCCTCGACGAAGTCACAGAGCGCGTCAAATTTCATGCTTTGCCTGGACCACATGCGACAACATTCAACTCCTTGCTGACACGAATCCAGATGTTTTTTGGATCAAATTGGCATGTTTTCTTTCCTACCAAAAAAACACCCGTTGTAAAGAAAAATGAATTGAAGTAGAGTACGGCGCATTTCCCTATTCAAAAAAAAAACACGGAGTGATGTTATGTGTCGAAAAATCGTGCCGTTTTTCGGATCCCTGTGGCATTTCTATCCAATGTGCCACTTTGAGAAGACCAACAAATGCCAATGTCTGGCCCCCGCCATACGGTTGATGGAAAGAAATCCCAAACAACCACCTGAGATGTGTAAAACCCTGTAAATAATGGGATACACTACAGATCAACTGCTGTAGGATTTCTTCCATCAACAGTACAACTGGTTGAAACTTTGTCACGTGCCACCTGGTTTGATCGTACATCAAGGCCATCAAATCCAATTTGGAAGCGGAGCCCTGCCGAAACGTTGCGGAAATGAACCCCGAGGATTTGATTTAAGCAACCAAGACCCAGGAGGCAACAAACTCAATCTTTTTCTTTCAACAAACAGCTGGAAAATACCATCTCTACACCTGGTACAACACCCCAACCTAGTGTTTTTCTATGAAGCCTGGTTTAATACTTGCATACCTTTGGAGTTGCAACATCTACTCTCAGGTGAGGCATATACAGTATCCCTCAATATGGAACATCAATGATATGAACATTCCTGCAAGAGGATCATACAGATTAACTCTACATCGTTGTTGGACTACTTGAGGTCATCACACACCTAGTAATTACCTGGAAAACAAGTTGCTCTTAGTTTCGATCAACTTTACCCTTAAAACCAGCAATCCAGTTGCCTAAACAAAAGGTACACTACGCTTTCCAGGTATATATGTTTTTTTCCCAGATATCTACTGACTGAACAGGGAGAGATTTTTTCATTCAAATGCATTTGTTTACCTGTAGGGTTGTCCCGTAAATTTGTGAATAACCACCTGGCAAATCTTTGATGCTTTGCCATGTCGGATTCCCAGGGTTTAGATATATTTGAACACACACACACACACACTGATGACTCCAAGAACAACATGGTTTCAACTGAGCCACGAACAACAACTTTTCTACACCCCCGAAGATTAACTTAGAACCTGAAAATGATGGTTGGAGGTTGGAAGATGTTTTTTCCTTTTCCAGGGGTGTATTCTCAAGTTCCATGTTAATCTTCCGGGTTGCATCCATCCCCTTTATAGTGCTTTAAGTCTTTAAGTAAAAAAAAAGTCTTTTTTGGAGGCGATGGGTCATCATCCCTGCAGTAAACAAGGGTAGGATTTCATCCCTTTAAAAAACAAGTCCCAAACAACGTTGGGTCCCAACATCGTGGAGGATGTTTTATTTCGGGGCCCAGCTCGTTCTTGGAGCTGCAACCGTTTCACCTCTCTTCATTGATTTTGGCGGGTTTATATGAAGGCAATTCAGCACCGGCTTGTTCCTGAGGGTATTCTTAACTCCCCGTTTGTTGGGCCTAAAGTCTTGGGGGAGGGCTTTAGTTTAGTTGGTCTTGCATAAAAGCCTAGGATTCAACATGATGGTAGTAAAAAAACATGGTTGATATCACATCAAGCAGTCTATTTTTCCAAAACATTCACATGATAATGATAAGCCTCTTCCGTAGAAAGTAACGTAAAGTAACCATCAATGGGCTGGTCATCAAACTGACCGAAATGTAGCTAGTTGGTGGTTGAACCAACCTGTTTGAAATCTACAAACTGGATCGTCCCCATGTTTCGGGGTCAAAAAAGTCCGAAAAAAAAAAACAAAAAAACATCTGAATGGAACCCATCCGACTGTATCACCTTTTTTTTCGATCAACAACGAATGCAGTCTTTTAAGATCTTTTAAGTATATATAAGGTAAATAGATGTAAATAGACTTAAACCCAAACGGAGTTAACACCACCAAAGGGGTGAAGATCATAATTTTTCAAAAAAGGGTGAAGGTTCATGAGAATCGATTTTAATCAGCATGAATATGGCTGAAGCACATGTCGTGTTTATTCATATTTTCAGTAAAACCTGGATGAATTTTTGAACTCCTTGGCTCTGATTCTTGGCTCCTTGGCTCAGATTCGGACAAAACACAGGGATTCACTGAAGATTCCAACCTTCAGTTTCATGGTTCCATTGACAAAGTCATCGATTTTGATCTCCTTGGTCGAAGCTTAAGAGGCCATCGGAAATGGACCTTAAAACCTGGATGATTAGGAACAATCAATGGGGCCTTGGTCCGATGATCCTCAAAAAACATATATTTTATGGGGCCTTGTTGCTTAGCAGATTTCATTTCATTCATATTTACTTGGAAAAGGCGGTTGTCATTCTCTTGGCAAGCTTCATCAAGTTCAAGTTCGGTGTATTTCTGGTGAGAAAGCCAACAACAAATCCTAAACCCTGCCAAAGTGGGTTGGACTTGTCACCTGGAAAAAGGGGATCTACACTACAAACTACCCATGATCTCATACACGAAATCCGTAAAAAACTGACAGTGGCCATTTTCATCTCAGCACTTGGAAACACAACCTACCAAAATGTGCATCTTCTGCTAAGTGGTGCTTTCAACCCATTTGAAAAATATTAGTCAAGTTGGATCATTTCCCCAGGAATGGGGCAGTGGTGAAAATGACAAATATTTGAAACCACAACCTATGTAGTCTGTCATTGAAGCGATGACCCTGGAGTGGTTTCAGCTTCCAGGCTATTGATATCGGTCATCGCAGTCGATAATTCAACAAACACTTCATGGTGGAGGAATTCCCCAAAAAATCAGGACCACATACTGTACAACCTTCCCCAAACTTTATCTGATCGATTTTTGCCACAATGGCCCTGTCCCCTGTCCTGGCTCTTGCTCCCATCCAGAATGGTGAAGATGATTTCAGCCTGAAAAGGCTACATCGACACAATTCGATGGTGATCTTTTGGCATTCTGCTTTCGAACTCCAATCTGCTATTCAATAGCTCAACTTCAAGTGTAACACATTTTGAATTTGAATCAATATGTTGGGATGCTTTTTCCCTGGGATACCAGGTACCAGTGGTCAGGTCGATCATGAATCATTTTTCTTAGTATATAGGAGAACTCAACTGCAAACCCGCAAAACGCATGTATTTGCCACAATCCCAGGCTAACACTTGCAAAAACAAATCCAACACAATCAATCCATAACCACCAAGAGAAGGGAAAATTGGAGAAGGTGCTCCCTGAATTTTCTAGGCAAAATACAGGGAGGCACCATCACCAAGTCACAAAGGCACTCCTACATGGGCACTTGCAAAATTGGGATCAAATTCTATTTTAGATTTTGGGTTGTCCCCCTTCCCAGTAAGTTTAATGGTTCCAAATGACGATTTAGGTTCGGATACCCAAACCTAAAAATATAATGAATGTCATCCTGGTGGTGACGATTGCATTGTGGGAAGGAGGGAGCAACACCCAAATTATATTATCATAGACTCCAAATTTAACATAGAACCTGAAAAGGATCATTCCCAAGTTCGGTGTCTCCTTTCCCAAGGGGGCCCTCAATTTTCTGGTTCCAGCCGTTTGTTTTCGAGTCACTGTTTTTTTCTGGAGAGTAACCACAATTTGAATTTGAGACTTCAAGGCTTCTTGAGATTGCCGGGATTTGTCTTTCGGTATCGTCATCTTTTGTTAATTCTATATAATTCTATTAAGATATGCAAACATCATTCTGAGTGAATCTACAAGAAAAATCAGCAAAATTGAAAGGTAAGTCCGATCTTGGTAAGTTTTCCAGTTTCTGCCTTGCTAAACTACCTCATGGCGTGATGTCAACAATTACCCCACTTCAGTATCAACGATTCATTGGCTGATAAGACAACATATCACATATCAACCAGCTGTACTGCATTGTTTCTAATGCCTCGATCCTGATCAAATACACTTTAGAAACAAAGGACATTTCGGAAAAAATTGCATTGAAACAGATTGAAACTACCGTACCCTACCTTTGTTGCCATTAAAAGATATTCAACATGACCCTCCCTGAAATCAACATAGCTGGCTGGAACATCCACCAATCTTGATGGAAATAAACCCAGGATTTCGATGGGGTCCCATTTTCATGGGCGAAGTGTCGACGCCTCTTCAGGATCAATGTCCAGACCTGAGAAGTAGGCCTGGGAGTGGAGGTTCGACGTTCTGAGAATCAACGGAGATGCTTGGGCAAACAAAAAAAGAGAATGGATGGATTTTGATGATGTTTGAGGTGCCATCTTTGGGACATTTAGTTAGATGTAGTAAAATGACAGTAATAGAATATGATTTATGAATGTAATCAATATGATACAATGGTGTAGAGGAAAGCTACCTCATTCTTTTTTCCAAACGTTCATGTTCATCTTCTCAGCGAGACCCTCAAGAACAGTTTCGGCGGATTCCAAAGAATTCAGTCATTGATTCGTACCCGGCAATCTCCCCTTTCTGAAAAACAAGAGAAATTGCAGCCACGAAATCGGTGATTTACTTAAGATCTACTAGTACCTTTCATGATGATTACATCAAAGTTGATGTTGTCAAGTTTTCACAAGTATATATGTGACGCTTATCAATTAAAAGCATCTATATCAGTTGGGTGATATTGGTGGAGAACCTCTTTTTGAAAAATCCATGCCATTGTCAACTTCTTGGAAATTCAACCTTCTGAACAAAACATCCGCTGACACCTTCCATTCCAGAATTGGAAAATCATGCAGGATTTACCCCAGATTTCGTCTGTTCGAATTCGCTTCATCGTTGCATATCTTGACCTTTTTTCACTTCTGCGTGCTTTATCGTGCTTTTTTTTACTAAATTGAGAGATGCCTCCTTTGAATATCAAGACATTGAATGAATAATCACTTTGAGCACATATGTCTCAACAGTAGCATGTGAAACATCTCTTCTAGTTGGTGGTTTTTCACCAACCCATCTGAAAAATGCTCGTCAAGTTGGATCATTTTCCCAAAGTTTCGGGATGGAAACAATACCAAAACTCCAACACAACCCCCAAACTCACCCACCTTGACGGCTGGGTTTTGCATATGATGTTGAAATTCATCCCAATTTAATGTTCCTGGCGGCTTCAGGCCAACGGCTTCAACGTTGCAGCGTTCCACTTCAACTTGAACTCCTCCCGCTATATAGATGAAACATGTGAGTAAAACATGTATATATACGTAAAACAAAATCACCTTCAACAAATCCAAAAAAGGTGGGGTACTGTGATTCTTACAAAACTTTCATCACACCCTGTTTCAAAAATTTTCATACGCCCCCGAGATTTGACATAAATACCAAAACGGATGGTTTGGATTGTGTATCTCCCTGCAAATATGGGAACATTTTCATAGTTCATCACCACCCTGCGGATTGATTTGATCCTACAAACTGCAAACCCCGCGCCTGAGCCATCCATGTCGGCCTCCTTGAAAAAACCTTTGATCTCTTCCGTGGTGTTGCGAAGATCATCCAAATATCCTGGCAGTTAAACAACGGAACGAACCAGGAACACCTGTTGGAATGGTTGAAATGATTGAAATTCGTTAAAACTTTTTTCTTTTCAATATACTGATATACCCCTTAAAGGACCTCCTGTTTCACCAGTCCGTGCTTCATATACCCCCTCAAGTTTTCTTGACCCTGAACTTTCTCCGGAAAAACCTTGAACAACTTCATCGCCGGTGCGGACACAAACTGCGGAATCCACAAAGACCTGAGGCCACTTGGCTACTTCAAAGCTGATGATATGGGCTTTACACTCCCTAAAACTAACATTTTCGCACCTGAAAATGGATGCTTGGAAGATGAATTTCCGTTTGGGATAGCCTATTTTTGAGGTGCTATATCAGTTTCAGGGAGGGTAACTCTAATACTGTGGGCTTCATGGATAGGATAAGGACAATGGCTTCCGAAGAAAATTCATTGAGCTTCTTAGCATCATTTCTCTGTACCAATGACTAGGAGATCATTCAGGTATCAATCGTTGCAAATAAAAATCGATATACATGATGTAGCCAATGTATTGGTACAGCGATTCCGGGAAGTTTCAACGATAACATGTTTTCCAAAGGATGGCTCGTTGGTGGTTTAAATGCATTTGAAAAATATGAGTGAAATGGGATTATTTCTGGAAACAAAATATTTCAAACCGCCACCCGGATGGGGTCAGTGGGATATTTGAATTCATGCAAAGTGGGCCCCCACCAGTTAGAAGTAGGCTTATAACTCCACTGATAGGGTTGTAACCCCAGTTATCCATCTTTAAGGCCATCTAAAGGAGTTATATATATATATAACTCCATTTATAAGGATCGGCTTGGAGCCCATCTTGTCCAGTCTCCTGACACTCCTCAAGCCATTCAGCCAAAGGAACACCAGTGACTACGTTGAACATGCCGACAACGCAGAACCTGGGGGATGAACTGCCGGCAAGCTGAGTCTGAGAATCTCTCTGTGACGACCAATGACCTTTCCTCGACCCCAATTATGGCATCTTGCATCCAAGATGCCAAGCACCAAAGCTTGTTTTCTTTGCAATTTTTTTCCAGAAGTATATAAGAGTGATTTTTCCTATGTGTTCCAAGCTACCTAAAACTGGGGGTTTGCCACTATAAAGGGCTGGACTTTGACTTCAGCCACTTTTCAGCCACGCCAAGCAACGCCACGTAAAAGTTGAAGATGGCGAAATACAGGTCGCCCGTTGGCACTTTCCTGGCCCGTTTGAAAATAACTGCAGGGTGGCTTGGCTTGGGGGATTGGCAGGAAAGAAAAATGGAGACATATTTTGGGCCCTGTCTAAACACTATGATGGTGGAAAGTGAAGGTTGATAAGGCTCCCTTAAATAAAAATGAATACAGTAGATTATTTACCCCGCTGTTGCAGGGTTAGGGCAACCCCCAAAGTATATTATCTTATACATATCATTATGCTTCAAATCACTTGATTGAGTTTGTGGCTGGGTTGCACTGAACTAAATCACCATGGCTCACCATGTATTTTTTCAAAGACCACTTGCAGCCTGCCTTACCATCTACCTGTACTACACAACTGCCAGGTGTGGTGGCCATTGGGTTGCTATAGAGACCAAAAAACATTGCACTCCCTAAACCTAACAGGGAGTTTATCCTAAAAATAGGCCGCGTCCCCAAAAAGGAAATCTTCCAACCATGTCTTATGGCTTCGACATGAATAAGTAGCCTAGGATGCCGCCCACCCCGAAGTTTGACAGCTTGTCCCCCAAAAAATGTGCCCAAGCATCATGTTTTAGGGAGCTTTTGGCGAGCTGCTCCTTTTTTCAAACCTGGAGTAGAGGAAAAAATCAGGAAGGATCTCCATTTCTATGCCAAACATATTTCCCAAGTTCCAATCGAAAGTCCACCATTTGAATTTTCCACACCTCAATAACTCACCATAGTTCATCCAATCATTGCCACCACTTACAGCAGACCAAAGTGAAATCATGGTCTCGATCAAATTGCCGAACCTGGGCGCAGCCTTTCCCAATCAAAAAAAATGGGCACGTTGGATGCTGGATGCCAAAAAGAAAATGCTACCCTCCCTGAAGTTGAACATATCCCCTGAAAAATGGATGGTTGGAAGACTTTCTCCTTTCCTTTTTGGGATGGTCCATTTTCAGGGGCGAACTGTTAAAATTTTGTGGAGGGTACCTAAACCAAGGGTCATGAGTCGAGTCGATGATACCCCGGATCCCAGGTCTGGGTCGATGATTTGGGTTTTGTTGTCATCGTTTCCTAGAGGCTACGGTAAGTGTTTGTAACATGCCCCCGATGTTACAATTTCTTTGACAAAAGGTCCATAGATTTTGTAATTCTAGTGAAAATTGTAAGGGGGATGTTGTAGATGCTACTTAGCCAAAGGACCATGAAATAAAAGTTTGAACTTTATTTTTCCCACTAAATACTTCATCCCCAAAAGTTTTAAACGTTGGCCATTGACTGAGTGAGTAACTGCTACTTAGAGGTGGCGAGCTTATTCTTGCCTTTTCTTTTGGTGAAAAGGCTTGGCTTTGAACTTTTGATGGAATAATATCAAACATATCAAGAGGTGAAGAGTTTTCTAGTTCAAAAAACATATCCAGAGAACTCAATTCCGATTGACGGTCACTGTATCAGCCATTTCCAACAACATGCGCACTGGCCATGTCCAAAAGGCTTCTAACTCTGTTCGTTTCACTGAAACATAACCCTATTACATCTTTTACTTTGCCATATTGACATCTAAATGTTCTTCAAGAACATATGGGAATCAAATGGGAACTGCGACCATGCAAACAACTTTTTCGCCCTGTGCTGAGGCCGTCACAAAAATTCCATATTTTGCGCATCTTGAAACTGGCAGTGATCCCGCGTCAAGGCAGGCTAACAGGGTAAAACCACATGGGCTGACAGTTGAAGGTGTCTTGTCTGGGTTCACTTGCGAGGGCTTTTCCGTTGATGGTTGATAAACATTGATAAACTGTTCTGAAGAGAGGTTCCCGAACATCCCCAGGTGCCGCCACTTGTAACAAATATCTACAAAGTAGAATCCACAGGTCCAAACGTTAATAAAGTCGTGGAACAAATCCTCCAAGTGGAAGAAACAAATCCGTCCCTTTTCAGCCTGAATTTCATTGTTCCTGTCCAGGGTGTCAAAGTAATCTGCCTGAAGCGCAACCAACCCCTTCGCACTGGTTGGCCCAGCGTCAGCATTGACATTGTTTTAGGGGGATGTAGCATATGCGTGACGATTTTTTGTTTTTGTTTTTTATGTCTTCACAGTGGTGGTTGTATATGAATTTATACACATTACATATTCTACAAACAGATCTAGTATATCAAAAAGGAGAGATTATATCAAGCCTATTTTTGACCTTTGAAGTAGCAAACAACTCGGCAAATTCTTGCCCAACTTGGTTGCAACTGGACCCCCCTATGGCTCCCCGCCACAGCATTGTCAAAGACAATGGCGAAAACAAAGATGATTAGAATGATCACCTGGCACAACAAGTTGACAAGAGAAGAAGAATGAGTTCCACATCACGAAGCGAAGTCTGAAGTATTCAGCAACTAAAAAAAATAAGAGGTACCCTCCAGTAAACTAACATAGCCATGGAAAATCCCCATTTTCAATAGGAAATACATCTTCAAAGGGTCCATTTTCCATTGCTATGTTAGTTTACCGGAGGGTAATCCCTCCAAAACGAAACGTCACCTGAAGTCACTTTTTCCTATCATTCACATAAATCACACATCCTTTTCGTGTTATCTCCTTGTCGATCCAAACTGGACATCCAGCAGTCTATGAATCATCCGAAAGGGAAACCACCAGGCCAAAACACCAATTCACTGCAAGTTGATATAACCATTGGTTTCTGGCAGTCTGATTACACTCTTTAAAAAAAACATAGCAATTGGAAATGGACCAGTTGAAGATATATTTCCTGTTAAAAATGAGGATATTCTATTGCCAGGTTAGTTTAGCAAAGGATACCATGTTTTTGCTGACCTCTTCTATTGGAATCTAAGCGTATTGAGCTTTTGAGCTGAGGTCCATCGCTGGGTCAAGCTCGTTCCCTTGCCGACCATCTAAATAAAAATACCATAGGAATACTTAGGAATATGGTGGGACACCAGCCCCGGGCAGTCTATCAACGATTGATTTCACCATTTTTGTGTGATTTTTGGAATAATCAAATCATGAAAACATCACCAGTGAAGATTTCAAAACATCCTAAAAAAGGTGTTAAAAAAGCTGACCTTCAAGCTTTCATTCACCTTCTGATGAACTACTAAACCCATCCAAAAAAAAACCACGTCGCCCTATCTCAGTCGCGGAAAAAAACATCCAAGGGACCAAAAATGCCCAAAGCAGATCTACCTGGCAACAAAATGAGTTCGAACAAAAAAGCATAGGAAATACACCCCTGAAAACTAACATGATGTTGGAAAATCCCCATGTTCTATAGGAAATACATCTTCAAATGGTGGATTTTCCATTGTCATGTTAGTTTTCAAGGGGCCACGTTGCTACTGCGACTTCTTTTCGTCCGCTTCCTGTCCAAAGTTGATGAAATTGAATTCAGAGTTTTAGTTGATGATTTTGATGGGCACACATCATGACAAACCAGTTGGAATCGGGATGAACCTATTAGTTTTAGGCTTTCAGAACGTTTCATGCAACACCAATGCTGCAAGATTTGTCCATCAAGAGTAAGTTTTCACTAGAGCTTTACTTATCTCAACCATTTTTTGTGACCTTAAAGTCATGTCCAACCCAACATGACTTGAATTCAGACCTTTTGACTTATGTCAACAAACAAATCATTCTCCAACTCTTTTAATGATCCGATTCGGTCAACTGTCGACCCATCAGGTCCAATCCTTGATGCACATTTTCATCATTCCTGGAACACCATTTTTGTACCCTGGAAATTTGAAATAGATACCAACAACAACAACAACAACAACAACAACAACAACAACAACAACAACAACAACAACAACAACAACAACAACAACAACAACAACAACAACAACAACAACAACAACAACAACAACAACAACAACAACAACAACAACAAAAATGATACATTGGAATTTGAAAACCAATCTTTTTATTGAACAATTTTGTGTCTCCATGACATGTAAAATATCAGGAGTATACTTGACCATCACTTGCACAACCCCTTTCATACCTTTCTCTTCATGGTAGCCAGGCAATCCTGCATCACGGTTGCGAAACTCGGTGTCCCGACAAAGGAATGTAGGATGGCGAAAATCATCGTCCGCCTCGGGGTGATGAAAGTTGTAGCCCTCCCCGTCTGGGGTGGAATGTTGGGATGGGTAATTTGGAGGCTCCCTGAGACGGAAAATATGGAAAGCAATGATCATTTGAGACAGGTCCATATTGTCAGTGCTAGGCTCCTGAAAAAAGTAGCCTTTCTTTAGCATGCTATCTCAATGTTGTCTATGATTTTTGCTCATTGTCATCAGCTAACTTCAAAACTCTTCAACTCCTGTAATTGTCATGGTGGCTGGAACTGTCAGGGAAAAGTATTGTGGTTACTTGTCCTGAAAACTTTCCCAACTCCAACTTCAAGCCAAAACAAGTCACCAAGTTACATGGAAAGACTTCAGAACATTTCAGTGCCACTTTTGCCCAACACACAAACTTCCGTCTTTTTGTTGTGGTGTTTCTTCTGAATCCCCAACCTTTACTTAAACTTGACCCTTAAAAAAATAACAAGTCTCTTAGAAAAAAAACTCGCGAAATTCAGCTTAACGGTCCAATCCCCTTCCAGTCTGGCTTGAGCTTCCCGAACAATCTAGCCAATGCTTTGACAGATCGCACCACTTTGACCACACGGACCTTGGTGTGTCTACTATATGGTGGAGCGGTCCTCACCAACAGCTTTAAAAAAAGTGATGGCCAGGGCCTAACACGGATTTAAACAACGATGTCACTGCAACAAAAGTGGTTGAAAATTTACCTATCATTTCTTTAAAGGCCCTTTTAGATTTTTTACATTTTTTTACGGCGATACTTCAGAGAAATTCCTCTTTTGGAGGGACATTCATTGCACACCTTTTTTAGTTGCCATGATTGTCAGCTTGATCTCGAAACTTGGGTTGAAAACCAGACTCGGTTGCCCGGCCAAACGAAAGACACGGAAAATGCGCAAAAAAGAAAGCTTTGAACCTGCCAAAGAAACAGCAACACGTCACAACAACCAGAACAAATTAGGCTGATGATGAACATACCGCCCCACATACTCAACATCTTAATGTATGAAGCATTTAGACAGATAGCCTCCAAACTATACTTGGTAGAACTTAGGTCCTTTCCTAAAAACCTCAGACTTTTAGTGGATCAACATGCAATTTGCCACTACCAACTCAAGGGCTAAGGTCGTAAGGGATTTGATTCAATCTCTATGCACCAAAGAGTTCTGTTGACCACGAGTATGGTCCTTTGGAACGCCTTCAAAATTGTGATGATGAAGAGTATGTCTGATGATAATGATGATAATTATGTTTCATGTCTGATGATTGATGATTGATGATTAATCATTGATGACTCTGACTGCTGATGACTCTGACTGCTGATGACTGTTGTTGTTGTTGATGATGATGATGATGACTGTTGATGATGACTGTTGATGATGACTGTTGATGATGACTGTTGATGATGCCTGTTGATGATGACTGTTGATGATGACTGTTGATGATGATGATGATGATGATGATGATGATGATGATAATGAGGATGATGACGACGACGACAACGACGGCGACGGTCACGGCGACGGCGACGACGACGACGATGATGAGCAGGACAACGATGATGTCAATCAATTCAATATGCTTCCAACATCCCACAAAATAAAAGAAAACAACACACACACACACACAGAAACATCTCAACCGCACGACCCCAACGGTTGGCTTTTCACCCACCTTCAAAGAAAAGGCCGACGATGGCTTCAGCCACTAGGGCCATATCAAACCAATTCCAATACCTCGATTCGCAAAGTGCCAAAGCCATAGGATCCCATGGGACTGCTATATTTAGCTACTAATATACCACAAAAATAAACTAAATGTTATGGTAAAATATGGTAAATATACCATACATGGATCCTGCGGGAAATTGTTTGTATAATAAGCCTCTGTGTTTACCCTACACTCTCAAAAAGACTGTTTTCTTCTGTCCTTTGTTTGATACCCACGGCGGATTAAGACTTTTTCAAAGCTGTCCTCCGGTAATCTCCGGTATTTAGGTGAGATTTCATGAAAAGAAAAACGAAGGCTGAATGATCGGTTCATGAACCTGTACGGATCTTTCCCGTGAGTGCGGGGCCCGTGAATGCGGGCGTCCACATGATTAATTACAACATCATTCCATCTTTCAATTTGATAACTACCAGGTGGTTTCAACGCATCTGAAAAATATTAGTCAAGTTGGATCATTTCCCAAGGTAGGGATGAAAATTCAAAAACTGTGTTTGAAACCACCAGCTAGTAAATATGTGATCATACTCACTGGCATCCTGTTTGGTTTGGGGAGAGGCCGAAAGGTCTATTGTATTTATCGTCAAATCCGAATCAAATTCACCACTCCAAGGAGACTTTCATGATACGACCTCGGGAAGCTACATAGATAGGGAACTAAGATCACCCTAAGCTTTGTTGAGGTGATATGTCAGGATTGTCAAAAACATATCTGCAGAAAAAAACTCATATTTCACTAACACCTCCCCAAAATTCAACCAAAAATACAGTGGTTGCTACCATGTTGCCCCCTTAAACATCACCAAAAAACAGGGAGATGATTACCATCATATTTAACCCCCTAAAGGTGATGAACATCAAACCCATAAAAAGGATTAAAACAAACCCATTTCCATTTTTGGCAAAATCCTGAAACATCATAAACGTCATTTTGTTGGGGTCTGGGAAGTGGACCACAGGCACGGGTAACCGAGAGCCAAACTTATCTTCCCCAACGAAGAAGTCCCTCAGCGCCGGGAGGATAAATATCCAGGCATGGAAAGCCGCTGATGGTGGGGAGGGATCATGTTTTTCAAACCAAACCAACCTCTTGAATTTGCCTGAAAGTAGGGCGAGGTGTACAATTCATTTCCTTGAAGAGATTTGATTAAGATCAAATATTGAGTAACTCCTAAATAGAGCGTTCGAAAAGTACTGGAATCTGGAAGAACTATTTCCATTGTCAGATAGCAACTACCGGATAGGATATTCCAAAAGTACTGGACGAATTGAATAGCATTGGTATTGGTTCAAGCATTGGGTAATATTCCATCTGCTACAGCTAGAGGGTATACGAACCTGTGCAAATGATAATCTTAATTCCATTTGATTTCCCCAAGATACCGTTTAGAAGGAAATAATCTTAAAACAGGATAAAAAAGGGACATAGATAAATTAGAGACCGTTTCGTTTTTTTACATCACCAGGTCACATGCGATTATAATTTCTAATCTATATATTCAATTTCTCCAGGTACCATTTTCAGTCTTGTTTCGTCCAACATGTGTGGCCACGTTTTCTAGGAAATGTTTCAGGTCGCCATGACACCGAAAATTGGAGAGAGAGCCACTCTAAACTGAGGGGTTGTAGTTTGAATTTCCTCAGTGAATGGTGAATTCATGGTCGATTTAAGTAATTCCATCTAAACCCATTGACTGTCAGAAATTTTGAATCATCGGATGTGAGTGGAGTTCTCGCTATCGAAAAATCCCTACCAAACTCTATCCATCTTTGCCTCCAAGAGACAATCGATCTGCTAGCATTTTGATCAGAATCTCCACAGAGAACCAAGCTGTCAGGAGCGGTTCGATGGAGGCTCCCGGCGATCAAACACATCACGAATCTACTGGGGGGTAATTTCCCATAGGATCCATGGGACGAATGGTATATTTCCCTAGATGAATGGGTGATTATTGTGGTAAATGTAGGGAAATATACCAGTCCCATGGATGCTATGGGTTTTGTTTGGGTTTTAGTCGTCCGTTTGAGCAAAATGAACCAATGTTTTTTTGCAAATACACATGCTCATAAGCCTTTGGACGTGCCAAACTGCTGGGAGAATGGCAATGGCAACATGATTATCAAAGAGAATTTATGCGGACACACACAGGTCAGGCAACTGAATGGTTGCTTTCAGTGTCCAAATAAAATCACAGACATATTTACAGTGATTAGAAGAGCTCCAACTCAGTTCCTTCAATCGAGATACACCCAACACTGTTTTATCAGATGTTTGTCCATCAACAGTATCTTTCACCAAAACGCCAAGTCCATGCATGAATTTTCCCATGGAAACGCTAATGACACTTCCAGCATGATCCACTGTTTTCCTTGGTATCTCCGAGGATTCACTCGATATCACAACAATTCAGCCAGAACAGATTTGAAGGCCTCAACTGTCAAGGTATGCAAACCTACATTGCAAATTCCTATGCCAAAAACAGGAATCCCCGATCCCAAGGCCTGTAAAGGAAATGTCGGGGATGACCTGAGAGACCCCCAAGGTGTCGGGTAACTCCACGCTACAAAACATATCTGTAGAGCCCTTAAATGTCTCATGTGAGATCAACATTTTTCATTGCAGGTTTTCCAGAAAATTCAAGATCCCACACACACACACATCTACTGTTGATGGTTCAGACATCCCAAACAACCACCTGGGATGTATAAAACAACCCATCGTAAATAATGGGATAAAATATATACCAGCCTCAACTGGTTAGCTGGATTTCTTCCATCAACAGTATCATTCACACAATCATCAAAGTGGCCCTGTTGGATCCATTTGGTCATAATATTTCCAACCTCCAAATTCATCCAATTTCCCCTGCTGTTGATGGGTTCAGGAATCCTATGGTCCACCTAAATATCTATCAAAATCTCTTCAAAATAGTGGGGATAACAGCTACCAACCTCAGGTTTTGCCAGATTTCTGAAGCATCAACTATGCGCTGGTAGAGTTTCAACTATGCGCAAGTCAAATTGGATCATTTCGCCACAAAAAATCGGGGTGAACATTCCAAAAATATTTAAATCGAAACCCACCACCAGGATTACATTTTTAGGATCCGGATTACTGTACCCCAAACCTTCATGTGTGTGACTTGGAATCCTGGCCTTGGAGGGTAGTTAGATCTACTGATATCTAATGTATTATCCACATGGGTGTTTCCGAAAATGTGGTACCCCAAAATGGATGGTTTATAATGGAAAACCCTATTAAAATGGATGATTTGGGGGTACCACTATTTTCGAAAACACCCACATGGTGTGGTCGGGTGATTTTTTGAACGCTCAGAAATTTGTACTGAGGTCACGTGCTGAAGGTTTTGGTACTGTCTCGCCCAGAAAGCGTCGATAACTATTCTTCACCTCAGCCAGTCGTTTCTCGGCGTTTTGTTTCGTTGGCGTGGCGACGGCCCCCCTTGTTGGTGGCGCTTCAGTAATAAGGTGATGGATCTGTTTTTTTGGGGTGAAGATAAACATCACAAAAATACCCATATTGTTGGCATGTTGACTTTTAATGGCTTTTTGTTAAATATATGTTATGACATGACAAATCTACTTGATTACAAATTACATGTATATTTGTATATACATAAGTGGCTCTCTGAAATGATGGGTCATCTTCTCCACAAAGTTTCGGTTAATTCACCGCTATAAACGACATGAAAGTGGGTCCAGCTTGCAGCTGGCAGGAAAACACTACATCACTTGTCTTAGAGGGATTCCAGGACAAAGATTTCATGGCTTATCGTAAGCTCACTTCAATGATGAGGTTGAACACAAGGTACACAAGCCGGAAAGAAGACGAAAGAAGGACATTTAACAAGGACTTATTCAACAAACCAACACATGGGAGGTAAGTGCTATCTACGGTTTCCAGGGAAGACTTGTTACCCCTGTTAAGCGTCAGGATCCTTGCAATTGATGGGATGGAAATCCCCTTCCTCAACGTTGAGGGATTAGGTCATCTGGCAGCAAGTGATGTCACAATCTAGTACAAAGACCTGGAAAAAAAACTATGTCATGCTGGTTTCATGTATCTGGATGTGCAAATGATCCAAAGTAGTATCATAGGAACTCCCCCAACAAATCGCAAATTTAAAGTCAAATCACTTTAGTCCTCATATCTAAGTCAAAGTTCCCCCAAACAGGTTGAAGTTGAACTTACCCTCACATCTTACCTCAAAACAAAACAAACTCCTCAGATGTTCCACTGAGTTCTTCCGACATTGTTGTCTGCAACCAAACCTACCAAGGCGACGATGTTGGAAGTGACTCCCTCCCCTACAGCGTGAAGTGAAGGTTAAAAGTTAATGGTTGGGACTCCTAAGAATGAATTCACATGACGATTTGACTCTTGAAATCTCTTGAAGGGATTTGGGGGTTCTCCCAAGCGATCAAGAAGGATATCTGGTCACCGTTCTGTACCTCATTTATATAGGTCGAAGAAGTTGGTAAATAACAATTGAATTGAATCATTAAACTGGTCCCATTGAATGTGTAGGCTACCTTCTTGGCTTCTTCTTAACAGATTTTCCATATTCGCAGAATCAATATTAAGATAGCTTCCTTCCATTGCCACGACCTAGGAAAGGCTGCACAGTAAACCCCCTTCCTACCGGACTTTTTGAAAACCACACTGAGGCACACAATTTGTTGATGACTTTCGGAGGTATCAAATATGCCACGATTGCAGCTTAAAAACTTCAAACTCTAAAGACCCAGTAACCTTTAAAGGAATTGTTGATCATCATTTCCCCAAGGTTTTTGTTGCCCCTTGTGCTCCGCAAAAAACATTCCTTGTTCCCTTGAGTTTAACCCAAAGACGCCTAAGTACAGAGTGTTGGCAGCGATAGCAATCATGGTGATCCTGAGCTCAAGCATCACGAAACGTTGTGGGCTTTACGACTTAAGCCACGTTTTTAGGTGCTAATATTTGAAACCGAATTTGTTGACCCACATTCAATTGTTTTGAAAAAAAAACAACGAATTCACAAATTTGAAGTCTAAGAACCGTTTCCAAATCTTGCATGAATTTTGAGGGTTCTCTGTGAATGAGATTGTGACGATTGCAGGTCATGAATCTGACAACCCCTCTCATTCTTCAAGGAAAGAGGGGAAACGATATAAATCAAGGAAAGAGGGGAACACTAAACTCACTTCGAGACTAGATTTCACAGCACTTTCTGCCCACCCATGTGGATTGCTGTTTTTGTTTGAGTTCAGAGATTCAACAAAAGGAACCCCGCAAAATCATGCCACCTTTTTGATTCAATGGCCATGTGAAATAGCTCCCAGTTTGATAGGGAAATCATATCACTTCTCATCAAATTTGAATGAACTTGCATTTCGCTGGGCATGCGGCGATTTGAAAAAGAGGCCGTTGGCGAAGCGTTTCATGCAAGGATCGGGTACCTCATCGGCAATCATTTTTCAAACAAGTCATGGGCAATGTAAGTGACCGGCTCATGTTCACAGCGTTTACCTGGTGAAGAAAAACCCATGGACACCTTATAGTGTTTCCAAAGCTTCACATTATGTGAATGCAATAATCTTGGATGTTCTATAGTTTCAGAATAGTTTCATGGCCAAATGAAACACTTAGCAGTATCTTACCCAGGTAACTGTGACACATGTCACCATCTTAGTGAGGATATATTCTAGGTATCAGAGTGAGGAAGCGGTTTGCTTTTCAAAGGTGGCGATTATGAGCAAAAATTACTGAAATTTGGGGTCATCCAAATCATCTCTAGTTGGCTTAGGCGCCCCCAAACGCAAACGCAGGAACGCACGATCAGGATCGCACGATACGATCGCAGGGCCCGAACGCAATTGAAAAGGTTGATGTTTTGGGGTGATGATAAACACGAATGCATTTACAGGGCCTCGGAAAACGCATCCACAAGTGGGGCAATATGTTTTCCCAATATTTCATTGCAAGGGTGTTGGATGCGTTTACATTAGTTCGGAAAATGCATTTGATAAGTCTGCACTTTTGGTAGACAGAAACAAA